>PXOE01000199.1:0-16868 GCA_003012245.1 Microcyclospora tardicrescens | reverse complement strand
GGTGGAGGGGGCCAAGGGGGTTTGTAAGCGCATTTGAAGGTGGGAGAGGAGATATCAGTCTTTGAGGAAGGCGGGATATGCTATTGGAGCCTCGCGGAACTCTCTGGTAGTCTCCTGAAGAGCGTGGCTGAAAGCGTTGCAGCAGTATGCGCCTCCATAACTGTCTACGCTTGGTCGTGACCACGCAGATCTGATATCTTCTCCTCGATGCATATGTACACATAGTCCAAGATCATATAAAGAACCTCTGACATAAAGGGCATCATTCGAAATGCATCCGCTAAACCGCTATGAACGCTGTGAGACGAAGAAAAACTCCACATCCTTCAAGCCGCGAGCGGTTCGGCCTGCCGTGTTCTTTCCTGCTCCCTCTCCATCCGTCGCCTCTTCGCCTTCTGCGCCGGCGTTTCTTGCGGCACGTCGGGCAGCTGCTCTTTGATAACACTCGGAGCATCTGGTAGCTGCGGCTGCACGCCTAGAGCTTCCCGCTCCAGCGCCTCCAGCTCGTCCTCGACTTCGTCCTCGGCCTGATTCGACATGCGGTTTGCCAGGAGATCGCTGACTTCCTGTTTTGGAACTATTAGCAGAAGCCACCATATACTTTCTCAGCTCCTTCAATCTCCAGCTTCGTTTCGCTTACATTCTGATACGCCCGCGCCTCAGCCGACTCCCCCATAATCATCTCGATCTTATCTAACCCACCCATCTCCTTGTGAATGTCGTTGAGCACCTGCGTGCCCTGCTGCAGCCCGAAAAGCACGTCCTTCTGCACGAGCGCGAACTCGACATCGGCCGTCAGTCGCTCGAGCTGTGCCAGCTGCGCATCCGTGGTCGCCAGCAATGTCTCTTGGTACTTCTTCCGTCGCAGAGCGAGTAGGGCTGATCGTTTGTTGTCTGTCCGTAGGCATTCGCGTGCGATCTCGGTCTCGCGAGTCGTGAGGAGGGTGATGCGTTTCTGGTATTGGTGTAACTTATCACGTTGGTTCTTCATGTCGAGGATAGCCCTATTGGGAGGAAGACAGAGGTTATGGTCAGGTCTCATTGTTCGGGGTAGGTGCTTTGGAAGTGGGGAGAAGATGTGAGGAGGGTCAGGGTGACATACCTGTCCTGCGCAGAAATGCGATGGGTACTGTGTGAATTACCCATCTCTGTAAGCAGGGCGCGATTGATCCTGAGGGGCCCGGGGAGTTCGCCAAAGAAAAGGTTTGTGAGGTTCAATGTTGGATTGGAGGAGTTACATCATGTCGTACAACCAGGCACGCGGGCGTTATCGATAGAAGTACGCCATGTGCGGGCGCATGTGCCGAGCCCTACTCTGCAAACCTTGTCATAAGTCTGAACCACATGCAATCCCGTAACCTCTGAAAAAAAGTCACCTCTTTACTTTATAGACGAATGAGCAGCTTTGTAGTCATCTTACTGATCAGACTCATTCAATCAGATCCACAAATCATTACCAATCCATCGCTTCTCTGGCAATAGAATCAGCAACATAATCTCGGTAGGCTTCACAACTTGCTCAGTCATTAAATTTCTTTCCAACGTCCGCCAATCCAAGACTTTTGGTCCATCGTTACTACACTTCGATGGTTTTATATAAAATTCAGCATTCAGGATCGCACCTTGCGTCCACTCCCAGTGAACCCAGACGGGATGCCATCTGGGACTGCGAAGTTGCAAGGCGCGCTAGACAACGAAATCAACATCGCAGTCGGGCGCTTCCTCCAGAACGGCGTAGATCCTTCCGTTGAAGCGTTGTACACGGCCATTCAGAGATCGAATTCCTCGCTGAAACGTAAACCGAAGAAAGTGCTCTACGCTAGCCTGGAGCGAGTGTTGGACTTCCTGGACGCGCAACAGGCATCTGATACTGACTCACAGGCGGAAATTGAAGAAAAGCTCGCTCAGAGCACCTTCGACACTGATAGCATGAATCGGTCTCTCCGTGCAAATCTCATCGGTGCTACTCCAGTATCAACTTCAGTCCCCGCCACAAATACGAACACGATGAACGACACCGTGACACAACCCAAGCATCGGCAGGCGAATGGTGAACCTCCAGTGAAGCGAGTGAAGACCGACAAGGCCGCTATAGCCGCTCCCACTGATGTTTCACTTTTTGATCTCGGTGGCATGGACGATGTGATTCGACAGCTGAGGGAACTTCTCGTTCGGCCACTTCTAGCTCCTGCCAAGTACGAGGAAATGCACATCAAACTGCCGAATGGAGTGCTCTTGCATGGGCCCCCCGGCTGCGGCAAGACAATGCTCGCTCGGGCGTTTGCAGCATCAATGGGCCTGCCTATGATTGAGATACTGGGCCCTGCGATTGTGTCTGGCATGTCCGGCGAATCGGAGAAAGGCTTGCGTGAGCGCTTTGAGGAGGCCAAGCGGAACGCACCATGTCTCATTTTCATGGATGAGATCGATGCCATCACCCCGAAACGCGAATCGAGTCAGAGTCAGATGGAAAAACGTATTGTCACGCAACTACTGGTGTCCATGGATGAGCTACATCGAGACTCGTCGAAGCCGGTCATCGTCGTTGCAACGACCAACAGGCCTGACAGCATAGACCCAGCACTACGACGAGGCGGGAGATTTGATACAGAAATCAACATTCCTGTCCCCAATGAGCCGGTGAGAAAGCATATCCTACGAGCGCAGACGCGCAACTCCCCTCTGGCAGAGGATGTCGATTTCGCACTTTTAGCCAAGATGACAGCAGGCTTTGTCGGATCCGATCTACATGATTTGGTTAATAAGGCAGGAAACTGGCAGTTGTCCAGATACTTCGAAGCCCTTGAAGCACAGGCTGTGGCATCGCGAACTGATATGCAAGTTGATGGCGTCTCGCCTATACCTACAGAAGCAGAGTTGACCAAGCTGTTGGTATCACGTTTACAGCAGACCAACCTTCCCGAACCTGTTGGCGTGGATTGTAAACACATCACAATGGAAGCCTTTCTTGCCGTTCTACCTGGCATCACGCCGTCCTCCAAGCGTGAAGGTTTCGCTACCATCCCTGACGTGTCCTGGGATGATATTGGTGCCCTCAAGGCCGTCCGTGAAGAGCTCGAAACTGCTATCGTGGAACCGATCCAGAATCCAGAACGCTACGCCGCGATAGGTATCAGCGCACCTGCTGGCGTCCTCCTCTGGGGACCACCAGGTTGCGGCAAAACCCTTCTCGCTAAGGCCGTCGCCGCGGAAAGCAAAGCCAACTTCATCTCGGTCAAAGGCCCCGAACTGCTGAACAAATACGTTGGCGAATCCGAAGCCGCCGTCCGCCGCGTCTTCACCCGCGCCCGCTCTAGCATCCCCTGTGTCATCTTCTTCGACGAGTTTGACGCGCTGGTTCCACGGCGCGGTGATGCCATCTCGGAGGTCAGCGCGCGAGTCGTCAACACCATGCTTACCGAGCTCGACGGCCTCAACGAGCGCCAGGGTATCTACGTGATTGCCGCAACGAATCGACCGGACGTCATCGACGACGCCATGCTACGTCCTGGCCGCCTCGAGACCCTGCTGTTCGTCGACCTCCCCGGCGCTGCCGAACGCGTTGAGATCTTACGAGCCCTCATTCGCACCAAGCCTGTCGGCGATCTTGACGCCGTCGCCGGATTTGCAAGTTCTGATGCATGCCACGGGTACAGCGGTGCAGATCTCGTCGCCCTGGTCCGACAGGCCGGCGTGCACGCGCTGAAAAGGAAGGTTGCGAGAATGGAGATGGAGGATTTTGTCCACGCCAGCAGCGTGGTTCAGGGTAGTGTAGGCGAGATGCAGAAGTACTACGACTTGAAGGGGAAGTTTGCGAAGACATTTTAGGAGCGGAGTGGGAAGAAGTGGGTCGGTCGGTTGTGATTTGCTGTGATGCAGAAAGGGTCACATCCCTGCGGATTGGAGTCTGGTCTTGGAAGGTGCTTGACAACCTAGCTGCCATTTCGGCGGTCTCGCAGAGATGATAACGTGGCATCCAAAAGTTTGTATACTCACGCTTTGGACGGAGAGAAGTCGCACTCCAAAAGTACTCGGTTTATAACACTCTAGGTAGCCTTTGGAAATGGTAATTCTGAACTTGGAAATATAATTAGAGATTGGTATATAAGTCTTAGAGATGAGTTCATCAGAATTCGAAATTTGTATATCCATATTAGGTTTGAGTATGTTCGCCTTAGAGCAGAATTCTCAAGCTGATGGATGGACTGTACGTGACTGTCTTTTATCCCTCACGTGATACCGCAGTATCAACTGTCGAGGACTCATACCTTCTTGTTCCTCCTGTATCGTGCATGTTGTCTATCATGTCGATCCTGTCTCTTTGTTTTTCTAGACGCATATCGGCGAGCCACGCTGAGTAGTCCCAGGCGATGGGCAGCGCACGTTCATGAGACTGTCCGTTTGCACCTTACAATTGCGGATCACGCCACATCAGACCTTCGTTTGCACGCAGATCAAACATACAAGGACGCAAGTGCTAGTTTGCTTCGTGGGGGGATGCGGTTCATTGGATGAATCTGCCGTGGTGGTCGGCAAAGACACAGTGTACGAGATAGGGATCATTGGTGCTAATGTATCTACTGTTTCACGATTCGAGCACTTTGGGAGGGATATGAGTTAGACCTTCCGAGAGGTGTAGGAGGAGGTCAGAAGGCTACTCAAGGCTACGTGGGTGGCCTGTCGAGCAAGGGTGGGATGATACTTCGCAAACGCCTACTACATCCTGAAGTGGTGGGTTCGAACAACGTGAGCAGAGAGGTGGTGGTCTGGAAACAGGGTCTTCCGGTGGTGGTCGCTTCGTCATGCTCCATCTTCCAATGTCATCCCATGTATGAGCTACAAATCTCCACGGAAGAGGGTGTGCATCCCACGTGTCTGAGCGCGGCAGAAGCAATGATGGAAGATAGCTTGTGGCGCGACGGCTAGAGTTGCAAGATGTAGTGTTTGCCATGTGTTGAGGATTATGGTTATCGCCTTGCAGGGGTCTCTTGGAAGTGTGCGTGTTGTGTAGTCAGTGGTGACCACGTGCGTGGAGGTAATGTGTAATTCCCACATGGCTCCATTAGCATCAGACAGATGCGTACGTTTGTATCAAATGCGAATTTGCGGTTTTAATACCACATTCGTATTCTTGCTGAAGACAGATAAATTCCCACTTGAATGACGGGGTGAAGTGTATTCACACCTGCTCGAATAGGCCAGTGTTGGTGATGGCGAGATCTAGACCCGCCGCCTCATCCTTCTGAAGGCGTTCCGCGATGGCGCAGAAACCCACCGGTACATTCCCACGAACTTGGAAGTATGTCGGGGGCACGTCTACAATAGAGCAATGAGGACCGTTGGGGGTCGTTTGTTTGTGTCGTGAGTTACGCGCAAGAGTGTGGAGACAGTATGTGCCGGGTTTTGATTGCATGCATTGCTGATCCTGGGCACATGTAATGTTCAGAAGGTACAGTCCAAAGGTAGCGAGATTTCGGGCAAGCCACCGTACCTCGATCATCACAACTGCCACCATCGCGCGATTAGCGAGACGCAGTACATTATTTTGAGCATCAACACGCGGAAAGAGTACACATCGGGACACTGTCCGGTCGCGTGGACGTCCCGGTACGCCATCGCGAGGTCTACGAAGCCGTGTGGCCACGGTGAAATGCTTGTTCGAGCGTGTGGTGGCGTCTGGAGGATAATCACCACGACCAGGCACCCTGGTCGAGACTGCCTTCCAAATCATGCTAGAACATTCGGCTTCTTTGCATCCATCCATGCAGGAGGAGCTGTCAAGATGCTTGCACAGCCATGTGTGGTTGGCACATATGTTTCAGTACGGGATTTCCTGCGTTTGCAAAGGTGCAGTATGACAGGTTTGCCGCATTCTGCGAACAACACCGCTGGCCAGTAAGCTCGTGCATCGCGACCCAGGGCTCGGAAGATGCGAACAGATAGGAAACGGCCGCTTGTCTCGGTCGCTACAATCAGGTACGGAGCACTTATCGCTCTTTGACCACGATGCCGGTGCTGTGACGAGTCCTGTGCGTTGCGTATAGCATAGGCATGTCCCGGATCACCTAGTCTTGACCGTTTGTCAATACATTAGACTTGGTATGTGCTGAACGCTTCAGACTGACACGTCGACGGGAACCAAGGATCTCCAACGGGCCGATGGGGAGTAGTGCCGAGGCATACTACCCCTTTCCTATACACCACCACGAATTGTTTCATCGATGTCTAGATCTGCAATATCACTGAAGACCACAGCACCACTATTAATGCTGTTCTCCTGCAGCATGCTGAACCCGTCTACTGCATGCTTGGACACCGCACACGGGAGAGCTCGGTTCGGTAGCCGAAGTGTAATCACGTCTTCATACCAGGGAGCTCAGCACCCTGGTAGCGAGCGGCCAATCTAGGAGAATGCTGCCCTGCGATCTTCAGGGCCACGCGCAGGGAGCTGCTGCACGGCGGTGGAGACTTGTACGAACGACTGGACGACCCGCAGCCGCGATGCATGCAGTATGCAATGCACGCTCCACAGCTCAGCTTCTCCGGTGTTGACTAAACATTGGGAGGCCATGACGCCAAATCTTAACGAGATGTTGATGCTCGTGCTCGAGTTATCTTGACCACGCGTACCTGGTTGGAGTTTGTCGAGGTCGTCAATGAGAATGGGTCTGGAAGCATGTAAAGTGGCGAGGCATGATCCCCAGCAGGCTGATACGCAAGGGCGAGAGCCAACAAGCCGATGTGTGTGTTGGAGTCCAGTATTCGTATCCAGGTTGGTACCGCCACCAAGGGGAAACGCGGTATGAATCTTGCTATGATATGTATGTACTACGGTATGCTGTGCATGTACATATGTAGAGGCGAGTCGACCATTGCTGATCTGGATGACTTGACAAACAGTATGCCGCGGTCTGATTGGCGCATGTGCGTTATCAGCGGCCAACATGGAGTGGGTGCGGTCTAGTCAAACTAGTCGGACTAGCGACCAGCAAACTTCACTTGGACCAAAGTCATGCCGCGCTCCACCCGGCTAATCCACCACACACGAATCGAATCGCAACAGGCACAACCCATCCTCGTCGCTTTTTCCAAATCTTGCCCGCCACTGATAAGTTAAAATTCTTAGAACAAACGGCCGCTGGACTTCGCAATCAGGATCATGCTAAACGTGATGGCGGCGGCCACTTGCGGGTGTGCCAGCTGAAAGATCCCACGACACTTCTCGCTACTCTCAACCTCTGCTGGACTTCATCTCTTGCAGTTGTGCTGCGCTGCGTCGTCCTGCGCCGGGCTATCCATTCTATACATTACTCTTCTACGCATATACTTCAACCTCCACTTTCTCCCGCGCTTTGCTCGGCTTCATTCTCTATCTTCAATCTTCTCTCGTCACTCCGGTCGCAACCTCTCCAGCTGCACGCGCGCTCGTATCCTTGTTATTGTGAATTCTTTGTTTGCTACAAATCTACCATCCGCTTGGCAAACCATTCTTCTCTTCACCTTCACTTCTGGTCCACTCTCTCCTGTGTTACTGCCGCCACCAGTAACTAGTGTCTGGGCTGTGTGACAGTCCGCATCGAGCTCCATTCTGGTTGCCCTTCAATCGACTGCGCCGTGGACTGGATAACATCACCACCCACCAGCATCCTCTGTCGAGCTGCGCATTCTGGCCAGCACTAATACTCCCACAAGATGGCGCAAGAAAGCGGATCTACGGAGTCGCTGTCCGATAATTTACCTTACGTCCCATATCTGCCATATAATGGCACTTCACAGACCGGCGGCGACTCGCTCACCCAGGATCTCAATGTCTTCTACGAAAGTGGCGACATGGCATGGGTACTTGTCAGCACTGCATTGGTACTGCTCATGATTCCAGGCGTCGGATTCTTCTACTCTGGTCTGGCGCGGCGCAAATCGGCGCTTTCTTTGATATGGCTTTCAGTCATGGCGGTTGCAGTGACCAGTTTTCAATGGTTCTTCTGGGGTTATTCGCTGGCCTTCTCACATACTGCTGGTCCATATATCGGAAATCTAGCAAACTTCGGCCTCAACAATGTCTTGGCACAACCTTCCGTTGGCAGCAGTCGAATTCCGGATCTTCTGTATGCCGTCTACCAGGGAATGTTCGCCTCCATCACGTGAGTTGTCCTTGTGATCAACACTTTGTTATGTCTGTGGAGTATTAACATACTTCTTTAGGGTCGCCTTGGCTGTCGGTGCGGTTGCCGAACGTGGCCGCATGCTTCCATGCGTGATCTGGATGTTTGTTTGGACCACCATTGTGTACGATCCTATCGCGTGCTGGACATGGAATCCAAATGGATGGTCCTACAAGCTCGGCGGTCTCGATTTTGCCGGCGGAACCCCCGTGCACATATCTTCTGGTTGTGCAGCACTCGCATATTCTTACATCCTTGGCAAGCGAACAGGTCACGGGACACAAGCCCTCAACTATCGACCACACAATGTCACCTTTGTCGTCATTGGAACCGTCTTCCTATGGGTGGGCTGGTTTGGCTTCAACGCTGGTAGTGCTCTCAGCGCCAACCTTCGAGCTGTGATGGCCGCTGTTGTCACCAATCTTGCAGCTTGTGTTGGCGGCATAACTTGGTGCCTGGTCGATTTCCGTCTGGAGGGAAAGTGGTCAACTGTCGGGTTCTGCTCAGGAGTCATTGCGGGCCTTGTCGCGATCACACCAGGTTCTGGTTACGTCCCTGCTTGGGCTGCAGTGGTGTACGGCGTATGTGCTGGTATTGGCTGCAACTTCGCCACCCAACTCAAGTTCTGGCTTGGCGCTGATGATGCCCTGGACATCTTCGCCGTCCATGCTGTTGGGGGTTTCATTGGCAACGTGTGCACAGCTTTCTTTGCTGCAGACTATATTGCCCACCTTGACGGCTATTCGACCATCGCTGGCGGTTTTCTGAACCATCACTGGGTCCAGCTCGGATATCAGGTGGCGGACAGTGTGGCGGGTGGCACATACAGTTTTGTCATGACCTGCCTTATCCTCGTTGTCCTCTCATGGCTGGGACGAATCATACCCGGCTTGCGCCTTCGCACAAGCAAAGAGGAAGAAGAGGCCGGCATCGACGACGTGGAGATTGGTGAATTCGCGTATGACTACGTCGAGGTCACCCGTGACATCAGACCGCAGGACCAATTCCTGAACGGCTATGATGAGGAGGAGGAGCGAAGCAATCGCAGCCACAGCCAAGCGACAATGATGCGCTCGCCGAAAGAGGAGGAGCAATATCCCATGAGAGTGCTGAGCCGGGAAGGCACAATGCATCCTCACATGGCAATGGGGATTGCCGCATGACTGCCGGATGCCAGTCTGCCACCACGATCGAAGACGCATATGCGACTTGGTTCGGACGGTTGAGACGGACTGGCAGCTGGGTAGTCAGCTAAGGGTCACAAGCCCGCAATATAGATGCATCATGACAAATCGTTAAACTTCATGCGCACGTAGACACTGTTGCTGTGACATGTGCAATCTGTAGGCGTGTTGTCACTGCCACCACTTTCACATGTTCCCGTCCAATTGACGCGTATATGTCATCACACATCAATGTACCACTCAGCACGGTTCCACGACCTCCAACTTCACGCCTCATCAAATGCCAGACACTAAACGAATAACATCAAAATGTAACAGCCGTTACCACCGCACTCATAACATCTGCTGGCCATCTTCAAAAGAAGAAACCTCGCATACCTCACTATCCATCCTGCCAGCCAATCTGCCAACCGCTGCCATGTCGATACTTGAAAAGAAACCGTTCCCCAAGGACCCCGACCTGTTCGCTGACGACGATCGCATCAGCTACTCGCGCAAGGCCGAGACGTTCGTGCTCGAAGAGCCCACGACCGGCGAGGAATACGAATGGCTCGCCACCCATAGCCAATGGGTGCCTGTGGTATGGTCTTTCCTCCCTATCAGATTTTGCCTTCACTTTCCCTTCCCTTTCCTCACTTGCAATCCTACCAACGCTAACACCCACCCCTACCTAGACGGACGAAGCACTTGTCGCACAGCAAGCCTCTGCATATGCGGTCGAGGGTGTCGATGAGTCGGAGCCGGCCATGGCCCCGCGCAAGCGCAAAGCTGGTGCCGACGACGAGGAGGCTCGCGCACATGCGGCGGCGGCAAGCAAGAAGGCCAAGCGCGACCCACGCCCAACGGCCATCTACGTCACGGGCATCCCGCTCGATGCGAGTCAAGACGAGATAATTTCTGTCTTCGATCGCTTCGGCGTCATCACCGAGAGCCTGGATACGGACGAGAAGCGCGTGTACATGTATAGTGACGACGAGGGGAAGTTCAAGGGGGATGCGCTTATTGGTGAGTACCTTCTCCTAGTATATCTCTGAGGTTTTACATATTTGGTCTCTTTCTGCATTGCTGTTGAAGGAGGTTTACATTTTTTGAGGTGGCGTGGTACTGTATGAACTGTGGCTAATCCCTTCATGTAGTCTACTTCAAGCCGGAGTCTGTCGAGATCGCGATCCTAATGCTGGACGAGACGGATTTCCGGCCGGGAAAGCCAAACGCCAATGGGCCGATGCGCGTCGAGGTGGCAGATTCGAGCCGCAAAGTGCAAAAGGACAAGCCGCTGGCGGGTGAGGAGGCGAAGAAGAAAGGCACCAACGCCTTCCGTGACCGTAACAAGGCGATTCGGAAGAACGAGGAGCTCAATGCGTATGTTGCGCCACCCCACGTTTGTCTTTCATTGACGTATGTACACATGACTGACAAGAATTAAAGCCGCCTAGCGAATTGGGACGAAGACAGCGATGACGAGCCGCAGAAGATACGTAACACCTCCAGTCGCTTCGACAAGATCGTCGTAATCAAGCGCATGTTCACCCCCGAGGACGCCAAGGATCCGGTGGAGATGTTCGAGATCGAGAGGGAACTTCGCGAGGAGGCGGAGAAGCACGGACCGGTGACGAGCGTGATGCTGTACGACCTTGAGGAGGAGGGCGTGGCGACGGTGCGCTTCGTCGACGAGAAGGCCGCGCGCGCGTGTGCGGCGAAGTTCAGCAGTCGCAAGTACGACGGCATTCCGGTCGAGGCCTACATTGCGACTGGGACTGAGCGGTTTAAGAAGAACGCGAGGAACGCTGATGACGAGGAAGCTCGGCTCGAGGCAGCAGTCCGGGCAACGGAGGCTCAGAATGATTGAGCTGTGACCTTTTGCAGGATATTTGAGAAGAGTACCGAAAGCTCGCCTACGCTCTCCGAATTTGTGCGTCGAGAAGACACACCTGGTTCGTCCCAGGGAGAAGATGATACTGGGTCTTGGCACCACCGGGATCAGAGCCCGGACAGCCTGGCTGATGGAGGCTTCATCATGCATAAGCATGGAACATCTGCAACATGTTCTGCACATGCGCGCAGGAAGCGGAGCATGGACAGAAGTCTTTGAAGCTCCTTGTATAAAAACACCGTGGTCAGCTCACCGCATGCATGACCAAATCGAAAAAAGTTTTTGGTGCCAGGTCGTAAATGTGCAACATTGGCCGCATAGTCGGTCAGAACGTTATGGTCGACCTCACTCTGTGGTAGGTAGCTGTGTACACCCTCGAGCGCCATGCCCGCGTGACATGATCAACATTGATCTATTCATCCTCATCGGAAGAATAGACAACAATGCCCAGCTTCGGCGTCACTTTCGACACTGGCCCCGACGCCACATCACTCGTACGTGCAGGCTCTTCAACTCCAGGGCTTGCCACCACTTCACTTTTCGCTGCTGTAGACGAAAGCAACCCTTGCTCATCCGCGGCACCTCCCACCCCCTGTCCAGAAGGCGAAGCACTCTCCCCTTCCACCCTCGTCGACATTCTCCGCACCTTGACCAGCCCTCCAATGCCCTCCCGCCCGTGCTCCTTCTTCCGCTTCCGTGGCCCTACCGCCCAGGCCTCACCGGACGGCACCGCCAGCTCCCCTGATGCGCCCTCCTGCACCTCGTTCTGCCGCGCCAGGCTTTCGGCCTCCTCCTGCTGCCGCTTGAAAGCCAGTAATTGCTCGGACGTCTCCCGCTTCACGCTCAGTTCACGCGCGCGCTCGCTATGCAGCACCTCGTCAAGAAATGCGACTTCATCCTCGTTCAGGTTCTGGAACTGGTTGGATAGCTTGGCTTTGGCTTCGAAGGCTTCTTGCTTCGCGGCTGGAGGTCGCGCACGGAAGATCCTGCCGGGTCAGTCGCATTCCGTTTTGCTCCCGGCGTTGCTTCTCTGCTTGGAGAGGAGGTAGATTCGAAAGAAGATGAAGGGCGAAAAGGGAAGAAAAGGGAGAGTGTCCACTTTGTTCTTGGTTGAGCATCAAACAAAGTGACCAGAAGATGAGAGGAGTAATTAGATGGGGTAAAAGAACAAGTGAGATCAACCTTTGTTCGCCTGCAGCGTCTCGTAAAGACTCTTGCCGCCGCCATCCTGCTTGGCCGCATCCACGCGAGCCAGGTGTTTGGCGTCCAGCTCCTGCTGGGCTTTCAGCCAAGCGTCGTCGCGCGCCGTGGGCTGCTCGTCCGTCCCACCGGAGACGAAGCGTGACATTGCACACGAGGGAGAGCGCGCGGATTTATCTTCAGCTTAAATGGGCGCCTTATAACCCGCCGGAGTCCATCGGGGGATGTGGAGGGGCGGTTGTGGCGGGTATGAGAAGCGGATGAATGTGATCGGGTGCCTGGCGGTGATAACTCTTGCCGGACAGACTGGCAGGATGCGGGCGGACGCTTGTGGGTAATGCGAAAAGTATAGTGTGTTGCAATGGCATGGAACGGTAAAGGATAATGTGTGTTGTGCAGGGAATGTCAGATGGTCGGCCAATGCTGTAGTGGGGATGCCGGGAGGCTGAATGTCCCACGAGGGTTTGTCGCGGCTAAATTCAAGTGACGGAACTTTTTGGTGGGGCAGGGTTTGTGCCCAGTGTGCCCCTCGACGCGAGATAAAGTATGTTTGCTTCGGCATATCTCAGAAAAGTGACGAATGTTCCTGTAGTCTATGTAAGGTATATATTGGTCTGCTGCTTCTTCATCTATTCAACTTTGTCTTGTTCTGTTCTTACTTCTTGATTTGAACGATTCTGTTATCTCTTACTTACAAAAACCCTCATCTCCTGCAATCATTTCAATCTCGCCAACATGACGGACGCCAACTGGACCAAGAAGACCTTCGCCTTGAACACTGTAAGAGCCATCGATCCTCCAAACGGCAAGACAACGTACTGAGATATGGTAGGGTGCCAAAATCCCCGCCGTCGGTCTCGGAACATGGCAATCAGCTCCCAACGAGGTGCGCAAAGCCGTAGCAGCAGCGCTCAAGGCGGGTTACAGACACATTGAGTAAGTGTGCCCGCTATCAGAATTCAAGTTATTCTGGAACAGCGCATTGATCAATCTAAACAGCACCGCCCTCGCATACGGAAACGAGCACGAAGTTGGCCAAGGGATTAAGGACTCCGGCGTGCCACGCGAGGAGATCTGGATCACAACCAAGCTGGACAACACCTGGCACCACCGGGTGGAGGAGGGCATCACATCGTCGCTCAAGTCGCTCGATACCGACTACGTCGACCTCTACCTCGTGCACTGGCCGTCGTCGACCGATCCAAACGACCTGAAGAAGCACCTGCCGGACTGGGACTTCATCAAGACCTGGCAGGAGATGCAGAAGCTGCCGGCGTCCGGCCGCGTCAAGAACATAGGCGTGTCCAACTTCGCGATCAAGAACCTCGAGAAGCTGCTCAACGACCCCAGCACCACGATTGTGCCGGCCGTCAACCAGATCGAGCTGCACCCCAATAACCCGTCGCCGAAATTGCTCGACTATTGTAGCGAGAAGAAGATCCACGCCACCGCGTACTCGTGTCTCGGCTCGACCAACAGCCCGTTGGTCAGCGATAAGACCCTCGCCAAGATTGCCGACAAGCACGGCAAGACGACTGCACAAGTCTTGTAAGTCCTCCTGCCTCGCCCAATGCGTTCCACTACCCTGCTCAATATCCTTACTGATCTCTACCTGTCATCCAGGCTCGTCTGGGGTCTCCAACGCGGCACAAGCGTCATTCCCAAGTCCGTCACCGCGTCGCGCATCGAGAAGAACTTTGAGCTCGACGGTTTCAGCCTGTCCGACGAAGAGATGAAGGAGCTCAGCAGCCTGCCCGATCGCTTCAAGGTGTGCGGTGATGCCTGGCTGCCGGTCAAGGTCTTCTTCGGCGATGATGAGTAGGTTGATAAGCTGGAACATGTGATGGGAGCGGAGGGGAGGGAGAAGGCAGAAAGCGGACAACAGAAGAGGATAGACTGTGGGTCGTTGTTTGAGCAGGCTTCTTGACGTGATATCCTTTATAGTTACCTATCTTTTCGAAGAGTTTCGAGCGGCTCGTCCGCATGATCCACCTTTCTATCGTCGAATAACGTACCATGATGGAGGAAAGGTCATTCCCCAACATGTCGGGGGAATCCAATTTCGTGCGCTGTCGATATCTCCGCCTAGAATGTCAAGACACTGCAAGAATGATCAGTCTTAGTCGATGGCTCTTCCTTACACCAAACCTCAACGCGAAAGCGAGCCAATGATGTACGATCACGTCAAGAACAAGCTAATCAGCAACCGCTCGAACAATGTGCACTTCTGGACTGCAAAAATTACCCTGACCTCTGTGTCTCCCTTGGCCATACGCATCAAACCTTTCGCGGCCTCCCAAGTTTCCTCGTTCAGGACATTGCTCAGCGTCGTCGTCCGATCCTCTCTTCCGCAACCCTCGACATCGATCATGCAGTTGATCTGCTTCGGCGATCTCGTGCCGCCATGATTCTTCCTGTAGGCCGTCATATCGAGATTGAAGTAGCTGTGTATCTGCTGGTCCAGCTGCACTTCGAAGTCTGCTTTAGTCATGGAGAAGGGAAGCTCGAAAGCCTGGCGGACCACCTTTTCCTGGCGAAGATTGAGCGCAGAAAGCTGCACCTCGTTGTCGTTGAGGTATTTGGAGATGACACCTTGACGGATGCACAGATTGATTGGTATCATTGACGATGTCTCCGGCGCAGTTATCCCACTACAATCATCGCTCGACGGACGTGCATCTTTGAGTGCGGTTGTAGGCGTTGAGGCATCTATCTTGTCAGTGAGTATTCTAGGAGGGTTCGACATAGTGGACAAAGAAACCATCCTGGTAGAGGGACAGTCTTAAAGGCAAAGCAAGTCAGCAAGGAGACCAATGGTGTTTCGCCAAACTTTTCAAGGTGCCCAAGACTTCCATGAAGAACTTCTTACGAGTGCACCATCAGACTGGGATGCCATGTCAAGTGATTCTACGAGTACAGTAGTGATCATCGCAAGCTCCGTGGGTATGCGAGCTTGCCGGAATGGCAAAGTGTTGGTTCTTTCCCGACAATTATTATATGCGAGGACAATGCTCCCGCAAACCGCTACGATGTCCAAGCAGATATGTACTATCCAGAGTGCTCAACAAACATTAAGGACCAAGTTCTTCTACTAAACAGGACAACTACCATATCAATACTGGTAATCAAAAAAGTGATCATGATCACCTCCTTGCGGAAGCTTCAGCATCTCCCAGGGTACATTGCGACATGTCATTAGATCACGATATACAACCCTGTACAATTGATGCTTGTTGCTCGCAAATATTCGCCGTGACAAATGTTGCATGCAGCCTTCCACGCCTGGTTCTGGCTCGTTCAAAGAACACCTCGACCATAGATTTCTGTTCTCCTTGCCCAACCGAAGGTATCTGCTGTACTTCATATACACCAAGATCTTACTCTTCTTTCATGACCCAAAGTATGCTCATGTCTAACCTCCCAGATGCTCTATTTCTACATATATCTTAGATTCCAGCACGCCCGTGAACGCCTCACGTCCGACTGCTATATAACTTCGCCATCGATGCCGCGGTCTTCGGCTCGATGAACAGCGCCTCAGCCTCAACCACCTTCGTGCCCTCCTTATCCTCGTCGCCTAGCAGCTCGATCCAGCCCTTGACCCAGACCTTGCGACCCTCGACCTTGGTGGTGTACGCCTTCAGCACAACGTAGCTATCCGCCGGGCACGGCACGCGGTAGTTAATGTTGAGGTTGGCAGTGACGCCGACCTTGTTGGGCAAGGCGGCGAAGCAGGCGCGCGCGAGTCCCTCGTCCAGCATCGTGGCCAGCATACCGCCGTGCACGAGCCCCGGGTAGCCGCTCAGGTCGCGCCCGAAGTACATCAGCTGCACCATGTCCGGCAGCGGCTTGTCGTGCGAGTGGAAGACAAGCGGCGGCACCACCAGCTTGCCCTCGCCCATGAGCGGCCCCGCGGTGAAGTTGTGCGGCGCCAGCGTCGGCGGGATCTTCATCTGCGGCCGCGCTTCGATCATCGTGGGGTCGGCACGTAGTCGCTCGGCGAGCGGGTGCGTGGTAATGTATGTGTTGATTTCCTGCTCGGTGGGCGTCGAGGGTTGGTAAAGGGCGAGGCTTTCGGCATCGCTGACAGGGTTGGTGAAGCTCTGTACAGCCTCAATGGCTTGCGCGGAGACCATGGTGAAGCCGGCGACGAAGAAGAGGACGGTGAGGGCGGAAGTGGTGAGGATTCGTCGAGGTCGATGGGGTGGTTGTATCGCCTGCGGTGGTGGGGGAGGCGGGGTGGATGCGGTAGTGGGGAGGGCTGTGGAGGATTGATACCGGGGAGGAAGTCGGCTCAAGTAGGATGGCTTTCGTGAGAGCAAGAAATGGTGATGGTTCGAGAGCGCGCGCCAATTGCTAGCCCGCCGTGGGAGCAGCTCATCCGCGCCTTGACTCCTCGTATACCGCCGCGCAGCGATAAAAGTCTGATGCTACCTCACCCATAGGCCA
>PXOE01000198.1:0-46307 GCA_003012245.1 Microcyclospora tardicrescens | reverse complement strand
ATCTTGTTGAGGAAGGTGGGCATCAGGCGGCGGGAAGCCGGATGGGGAGTTCGCGGGGACTCGATGGAAGGGTACGGGTCGTGGTTGAGGAAGTCCGGTTGCCGCGAGGTGGCGGCTGGGGTCAGTGGGGTGATGTAGTTGGGGGTGCGGACGAAGGTCGAGATCGCTGGGAGGCTACCCCGTCGTTGGTGGGGGTTGGTGTTGAGCTCCAGGAGTGGTGGGCCGATGTATGAGAGCGGCCGGGAGGGTCTGGTGGAGGTGACTTCCTGGGTGGATTGGGTCGATGATTCGCTGCGTTCTCGCTTGTGTCTGATCAGACCTGTGTGATCGAAGGAGGTGGGCGAGTTGGATGTGGTGGAGGGACGTGGAGTCGCCACAGATTTGGGAGACTCGGACACCTTAGGCATGGACACCACCTTGACTTTGCCGGCTGAAACCAACTGGACAACCTGGGCGCGGTTCGACAGTTGAGTGGCCCTGGCTACGGTAGGCACGGATGGCTCGACAATAGAGAAGTCGCTGATGCTATCGCTCAAAGATAGCAGACTGGAGTTCTCGCTGTTGTCGCGGGGCGAGGCAGCTTCCTCTTCAGAAGTGTATCCACGAGACAAGCCAGAATCGATGTTGAACGCCTTTCCCGTAGCCTGAGCCTCGGTGGATTTGGTGGAGGCGTACAGGTCCTCGCCTGGCATCATGCGTATAGAGTCCATGCTGTACCTCACGATATGAGAACAGCTGTATCGACGAGAAACTGACTGGGCGGCAGCAGGAGGAGGATAGAAGCTGCGACGAGGCAGGCCGCGTTCGAGAGGTAGGGCATATGTGGGATTGATCAAGAAGTCCTCAAAGGAACGCAGCATCTCAAAGTTCGTCATGGTGGGGGCGGTTCAGGATGCCAGGATGGATGATCGACAACGGCTGCAACGGTCAACGTGGTATTCTATCGCCGGGGTGTGGAAGGTCAGGACGACCAGTATCGGTGTCCGAGCCTCAGCAGGGATGTATGTCGTGGGAAGGAAAGGGAAGGATTGAGGTGGGATGGAGTGAGCTGAGGTGAGCTGAGGTGAGGTGGGATCGGAACAGATCAGAATCGGGAGTGTCGACAGAGGTGGAAGGTTGAAAGATATGAGTTTGGACTATCAGCCTACCTTTGCCTCTACCTTGCAGTGGCACGCGCGAGGAGTGGATACGTTTGTCCCGTCGTAGCAGACGTGACGCCAACAGAACAGAGGCACAGGCGCACGCTGGGCTGACCGGATGTCATGGGAAAGGCAGTGCAGCGCAGATCGATCCGACCAGGCACAGGCGGAAGTGGTTGAAAGTAGTGCCAGCAAGATGCAGGAATGGGGAGTCGGACTACTGCAGCGAGCCAACGTGGTGAGTGGGCATGGCCGAGTAGGGTCCGACGTGGATTGGAGGACGTGGGAAGGATGAGACGGAGGCTAAGCAAAAGTGTCGAGCGGCTGGCGCGATAAAGTTTGAACGTGGAGAGCGAGGATGGGCTGCAGTCTGGCGATCGGGTGATGCTGATGGACATGACATGACACCCGGTGGAAATTGTCATGTTGTCCAGAGCATGCAGTGCGATCTTGTGTCGTTCAGGAGGTGTCGGGAATTGGGGTGCGAGAAGAGATGCAGTGGTGTGCAAGTCGTCCAGCAGCGATAGTGTACCGCACATCTGTCCTGAAGCGGTGACAGCGTCGCGACGTCTCCGATCAGCGGAAGACAGCCGCCCACCTCAGCACTTCGTCTGATCCTTCACCTGGTTACATGTGGAATATCGCCGTGTCTCTTGCAGTAGTCCACGTATTGTTGGCAGCTATATTCCGGAGCATTTATGATCTTCCGATCGCTCCCAGATTACGAGTGGAGTTTGTCGCTTGTCAACGCGATCCGTACCAAGATGTCCACGGATACATCGCATCTGACAAGTCCCGAGCAGAGTTCAGACTACGACGTCCTGTTCAAGTTTTTGCGTATTCTGGAAGCTGGCTACGGGGTTTCCACCGCTACTCCACAAACCCACCAGACTTGTTGCGATCATGTCTCCCGTGGCTGAACCCGAATACGAAAACGGCCTCCATCATCGGGGTCATCCAGTTCTCGTATTCGAGGTACGATGTGATTGTTTGTGTCGTGTACCTGATGATCATTTTAGGCGACCAGACTCTCCAGTCGCGCCAAGCAAAGGTCTGCTTCGGTACGTTGCTGGATGTTGGTCCTTTCACGATCCAGACACGCCAGGCGTCCTACGAGTGTGGCCATCGGTGCAGCATCCATGTCCAGGTTTGTGAGGTAATGGTTGTGATCATCATCGCCGTTGTCGTCATGGTCAGCCTCAAATTCGCATCCCGACTCTGTCGCACAATTACGAGGGTCAACATGAACGCCGAGATCCGCCCACTCGGCACTTCCGGATTGGACCCTGCTCGAGCAATCTACCACTTTTTTCCAAAGTACCTAGATACCTCGCAGCTAGGTACAGAGACAGTACATTTAGATGTGCAGGCTGTCTCATGCGCATACAGCAAGCCGCGAACGACTTGAAACGAGGCGACGGTACAGCGGATGGCCATGCTGATACGCACACGAGAGTGCATCATGCATTGCATGCAAGCATCGACGTAGAAGCCTGCGCATAGCGCGACACCCCCAGATTCAACACCTGTCTGGGTAAGGTAGGGAAACAAGCCACCTCCTCGAACCAACACCCCGCCGCCATCTTGCGCCGAATGCGGTTTTGGCTCGTTCGGCGGTTCAGATGAATCAAAAATCGCCGGAATGGTAAATCAATACGGCGACTTTAACGGCGATTCAGAGTGTAAGGTAGGGTTGATTACACATGTCAGGTGAATATTGAACGTTCGAAGCACGCCTACAAGCTGTCCATATTCATGTATTAGGTATGTATCTAGTATTCCATCCTTGTGGCCGTCTCGATGTATGCGTTTCATGCAAAACAGGATGCACGCACGATAGATCCACAGACCACGCATGAAACGTTTCAGATTCTGCATCTTCGCCCGCCTCCCAACAACACACCAGTGCATACAGGTGATGTTTCACGTCGACAGGCATGTAGCAGCACATGCACGACGAACGAGCGGCGTCTTGTTGGGTGGGTTGGAGGATGACACACGTGGAGAGGAGAAATCCTTACTGAAACAATGCATGCAGATGGGTAGGTCGAGCGCTTAATCTCGTACACGTATCTACATAGACATGACATCTACTGTATGCACTCCAACGGGGCAGGAGAACAGGAGACGTAGCAGTTAGCTACCCTGCTTGCTATGCGGAGATGCATTCATTCGCGAAATGGCAACGTGTGATCTTGCTCGGCAGAGACATGTCTTTATCGCATTTCATTGAATCATTCATCATCCAGTGGCTTCGCGGACATGTATACAACACGCTCGTGAGATCGTTAATGCCCTCGTGTACGTGATATTCGTGAATCATTACACACATCCAAAGCAACATGATTCCTTTACTGAGTCGCGGTCGCAGTCGCTGTTCCACGTCCACGACCTCCTCTGCCGCGCCCACCTCTTCCTCCTCTGCCGCCGCGGCTACCAAAGTCTGCCGGCGGTGGCGCGGCATTGTAGCTCTGCGGGCGAAAGTGTGGGTTGTTTCGCACCACGCCCTCGGTCGGGTCGGTGTTGTCGGTGATCACATATCCGCCTCGTCCGCCACCTCTGCCGCCACCACGACCACCTCTTGGTGCGAAGCCAGCGCTGTGGCCATTGGTGTTCGCGTGACCATTGGCATCGCCTCCATTGAAGCCGCCTCGACCGCGACCGCCACGAGGAGCGTACCCGTTCTGGCCGCTCACTGCACCCTTGAAGCTGCCACGTAGCGGTGGTGGAGCACCAGCTTGCCGCAACTGAGGCCCTCCTGGCGCACCATACACGCTATCTGAGCTCATGGATGTGACGCCGCCCTGCATGCGCAATGGCATGACCGTCTGCTGAGGCGCGCGGGCAGACCCTGCTTTACTCAATGCAACGACCTGCTTGTCGGTTATGTTGAGCACGGCATTCGCGGGGACAGTGCTGCCACGGAAAGGCGAGCAACGATCATTGAGGGTAGTACCGCTCATAAAGGTGCTGTCGAAGACGACATCGAGCAACATCGTGCGACTCGTTCGTGTCAGGCCAACAACCGTACCGCGCATAGCAATAGGGACGCGACCAGTCTCGAGAACATAGACAACACGATGACCGATGCGGAACTGCTGATTCTGCGTCCTTTGCTCTGCATCTGCAGGCTTTAGCAGAGCAACTCGCGGCACTCCACTGATCTTCTTTCCTTGGAATGCGATTCCGGCAGCATTGTTCGCATCGGACGCTGCCTCTATCGCCTTGACCGTGTCACCATCAAGCTGCTCAGCCTCCAGTGGTACACGCTCAAGCGCTTTGGTCTCGACTGATTTGAGCCAGGCGCCAATCTCCTTCATCTTCAGTTTCGCTTCTTGGGGATCGGGATAGAAAGCGGTGTCTTCCCAACCATCACCAGTCGGGTTGGAACCGATTGCGGCAATGAACTCTGGAAATCGAGTCATGTATTGCACGAGCAAGTTGATTGCTTTCTGTGAGTACTCCCATCCAGATTGATTCTTGCGTGAATAACCCAACACTTTCTGCTTCTTAGCCTCAAACTTCAGGTTGAGTCCTAAATTGAGCTTCAAGCCCGAACTGTTGACATTGAACGCTGAGGTGAGCTTGGACAATACAAGAGGATGCAATTTCAGCATTCTCGCGACTGCATAGCTCGGGGTGTACGGGCAATTTCGCTCCGCCTGTCGTGCAATATCGAGGCCAAACTCTGCCTCTTGAGCAGCAAGCATTGACACCCAGATCTCAGCCTTGTCACCGCCAGGTGCGCTGACATGCGCGGTAACCTCAAGAGGACGACCATATGCGAGTTCGCCCAAGAAAAATGCTTTGGTGCCCACCGGGAATTCTTCCTGGATAGGCACAGCTGCCCTCTCCAAGAAGCGCTGATCCTCGCTGACCACACGATCCACGATGGTTTGCGTGGCATAATCCGGCTCCATTCCGGGAATAGGCGAATACTCCTTGACTGTAGCACCCAGATCTGTCTTGCGCAGACCCACCAACGGCTCAACTTGCACAAGACTCTCAATTGTACCGATGACCATTCCAAGACGTTTCGAGTAGACATTTTCGATTCGGTTGGCCTTCTTCTTCCAGTCCGAGATCCCTTGTGGTGCATGTGGAGTTTGTACAACATTCGAGCCCGATGCTGGTAGGTCTGGGTTGTCCAGACGATAGCTGAACATTTCATCGGACACAGAAGTGACTTTTGCTTCCTGGAGGAACGGATAGCCAATGTGCACGGCTTTACCCAGTCGTTCCAGGCCGTGTGCAGTCGTGCCTTTCTCTTCACCTTCCATCAATGTAATGACCATGCTTTCGTTCCTGCTCTCCTGTTGGAATACACTGACACCATGGTAGCCCAACGTGCCTGTCTGGGGTAGTGTGCGCAACGATGGAAAGCCTGCAAGCGCGGATGCACCCAGCTTAACGCCTTCGAGCAAACCCACGTAAACCTCCAGTCCTTCCATTGTCGGCAATTCGAAGATGTTCTCCACGCAGTGACAATTCGCCAGATCAGGGAAGATTCCTGGCAAGCTGCTTGGATATGTAAAATTGACCTCCGCCGAGTATGTGAACTTCAAACTCACGCCAAACTCATTTCGGTGCTTTTGATCTGCAGACAGCAATGCGTCTTTCGGCGCCATCGCTGCCAGCAATCTCTTCTCATCGATGAATGGAATCTTGACAACAGCCTCCCATTCTTGCTTCTTGCCGTTCATATCGAGCTCAAAATCTCGTGGATAGAAGTCGATGATGGGTGATTTAGGATCCATCATCAGTGGCCAATACACCTCAGGCACAATTTTCTTGCTGCGTTCCGGAAGCACACCCATCAACTGTTGGAAGGGATGGAACGGCTGGCCCAAAGTGAAGTCGATGTTGGCGTTCAAGCCTTTCTTCACATCGGAAATCATAGGTGAGTAGTGGTACTGGTAATACCATGGCCAGGACGCCACACCCCGATAGTAGTAGTAGAGGACCCATTGCAAGCCCTGAACATAGTTCTCAGTCATTTTCGTCAGTTCGGCCTCGTTATCACGGCCCCATTCAAGCTTGTCAGTGTAGTGCTTGTTCCTCCACTCGTCGAATTTTTGATCGTATTTCTGCTGCGCCTTCGACTGGGCTTCCTCAGCAGTGACATCTTCGATCTTCGCACGATCGTACTGCTTGAACACCCGCAGCAGTGCATTCTGCGCTTCTTCATCCTCTTCGTCGTCCGAATTGTCCATTTCCAGAGGAGCCGGGAACGAGAGTTGTAAGTGCCTGTTGCCTTCGTCGTCCACAATGTTCGAGCACTGCAGATGTAGGCTCTTCGCAAGATCCTCGACGAATGCGCGATCTGCCGCCTTTAGAGTTCCGGGCAAATCGAGTGGAGGTGCGTTATCTCCACCATTTCCGGCCCTACCATTGACATACTTCTTGATGTTCTGGTAGACTTCCTTCTGACCACTCGTCATGGTCTGGATACCTTTGCGCTTGACCTTCTCCATGACATCCTCTTTCCGTACGCTCTTGTCGCGCAACCAGCTGGCATCAGAATGGTCATGTTCAAACACTCTATATTCGACATGACTAAGCTCATCCAACAGGAGTGCCAATCTAGGCATGTTAATTTTTCCTTTCTCATTCACGTAGCCTCCGGCTTGCGGAAGGACCTTTTTGTAAACTCCAAACATGAGTGACAATGCACCTTCGTTAATGTGTAGATGCGGTAAATTTGGCAAGAAATCGTTGCCAACAAAGAAAGCCATGAGAATAAAATCATCGATGATGCGTTCCATGTCAAATGAGACACCATTCAGTACGCCAGGTTCCTTGAGCTCCTGAAATTCTAGCTCCAGATATTCGCGTACTATGCAAAGATGCATGAGGTAGAAGTTTTGATGCTCGAGCTCGGTGCTCTTCGCTTTTCCTTGTCTGCCGAACGTCACTTCTTCTCGAAGAAGACAGAAGTGCGGGTCATGAGACAGAAGCCCCAACATGATCAGATCGGCATCCAGACCGTACAGACAATGTCGAATGTTTGGGTTGTAATTCGGCTGGCTTTTCGCCTGACGAATGTACTCCATGATTTTGTGTTCGCCCTCACCAGGGACCTCATGGCCGGAAAGGACGATTTCGCATCCTTGCCAATCATTATCCTCGCTCACCTTCTTCGCAATGAAGTATTTTAGCTGCTGCGTCAAGCGCGCCATGAATTGTGTGCCAGGTGTGATGCAATTTGAATCGAATGGATCCTCTTTAGGCAACTCTTTCCCCTCTTTGATTGCTTTCTCACGAGCCAGCTCGTTGTCCAACGCTGTTCGGAAACGTCTTGCGCGCTGTTGATTCATCTTCGCGCGCGGAGCCACACCGTCGATCGCCATGAAGAACAGCTGTTGCGGCTTGATTTTGCCAAATAGATGCTCGATATAGTTGAAGATCTTGATGAACATTTCGTCCTCGGTGACATGCTTCTCGATCGATGCGCCGGAGTCATTGTGGGTGCAGTTGTGGATGATGCCGTTCATATCCAGATATAGGCAATCGAATTCTGGAATACGGTTCTCCGCAATGAGCTGCGAGATCGCAGGATAGCGTTCGGAGAGCCATCGGAAGAACTTGGGAACACCTATAGAAGCGTCAGTAGACTCGAGCATTTACAGATATTGAGTGCTGAAGATGTACCCATGGCGGCGTGTGTGACGACTGTATTTCAGAGCGCCACGCGGGGAAAGAAGGGAAGTATGAGGGGGGAGATTGAAGGGAGAGAGGCGGTCGTGAAGAGGGTGACGATGGCTTTCGTGACTCGGAGTCTTCGAAGGAAGAAAGAGAAGAGGTTCTTGGAGACAGACATTCGACGATGTGGTACGGCGGCGGCAGCAGACACATTTGAGCACGGACCTCATGCTGGGTAGTCATACAGAACCATAATGACTGATGAATCAATACTGCAGAACGTCATCCAGCTTACATTATGGTCATCATATTGGCTTGCGACGCCGCCAGAAGACAACCTGAATGTTCGTCTCGCGATGATCTGAGTTCCCGTTGCTTATTACATGTACGGACTATGACTCAATGTCGGAAGACGAGGATATATCACCGCATAGCCTCTCTGATCAACGGAGCAACCTGTTTCCTACTTGCCTTCAGGTTTCGCGCATCCCACACTCGTATCCATTTCGCTTGATCTTTCACGTCTGAAGGCTTCAGAGAGCTCTTCTCTAGTTGCAGGTCGTCCGTGGAAAGCTTCACAAACTTAGCCGCTGCGGTTTCACCATCTGCTGTGGCCATCAGAAGCAATTGTCTAGCAAACTCGCCAGAGTCTGTGTTATATGCTGTCATGACAGCAAATAATTGCAGGTTCCGCTTCTGGGCAAAGCTCGTGAGCTCGCCCACCAGATCATCTGTCTTCTCCTCGAGCAAATATTCGATGCCTTGTGCCACGGCACTTATGCCCAATGTGAGGTCGCCTTCCGTCCATTGCTTGTAATCCTTGCGCAAGATGTCGTCAAGGGACAACTTAGATAAGTCTGACTTGGCGTCATTGATCTCCGCAAAGAACCGTTCACGGTCGTACTGCTTGCCTAGCTTTGGCGAGATGTTGATCCTGGCTTCAAGATATCTCACGGCTTTTCGATCATGCTCCGTCACTTTATCACTGGCTTCGAAGTTGACCGTATCAATGAGGATTGGTCCTAGTGCAAGCTTCGCCACTTGAGCGTCCCATGTCGATGTATAGGCGAAGTCATCGACCAGTTTGTCGTCCTGACCGTGAGATGCTCCTATCTTTGTCGAGGTGGCTGCGATAGTATCGAAGGCCCCCCGACAAAAGTTTGTGACAAGACTGCTGCAGCTTCCGCTTTTCTCGATGATCCTAGGAGAAGCATCTCTAGGTATACTGTGTTCGTCTTCGTGGTGATCAATGACTCCTGCTACTTTGTTACTGTAGTACTGGCCGACAGCCCCTTGGAGCACGTTATGATCGACCAATGTCCAATCCGAGTCCTCGAGAGTCATGGGTAATTGTCCAACATCATCCAAAGTAATCAGGTCGGACGGAGTCAACCCAGCATGTTTCAATAACACGGTAAGCTCTGGTCGCAACGATAGATCAGAAGCTGGTATGTTGGTAACGGGAATGTATAGCTTGTTTGCTTTCACCGCTTCGAATGAGCTCGACTGGATGTATCCATACACAATAGCGCTTGCAATTGAATCGAGGTCTGCAGACTCATTTCCGATAACAAAAGAAGCCGTTGACTTCTCTGCGAGTGCTCGGTGCAGATGTTTCTTAGCGGACCTCAAGAATGTCGCCACTGGCATGCGTGCATGTGCCATGTTCACCGTCACCAAGTGAACGAACAATTCGTTGTTCTTCTTGCATGTGAAAGTGCGGCGGTTGTCCGCGCGTGGGTGGAATTCAATGTGGCTCATCAAGCTTGACGTTGTCGTTGGTGCCTCACTCTCACTATCACTTCCACCTTAAGCTCTCCTCCCAAACGCTTGGTTCGACGATACACTCGCCAGCTCTTAGCTATCCATACTCAACCCTTGTAGGTCTGCCTTCCCTTCCGTCCGCCCGTCATGGCCTCCAGCGCTGCCCGTGGCAAGAAAGCGCTGGAAGATAGCAGATTCAACGATGCTGTCACCGAGTACACGGCTGCCCTCAAAGAGTTTCCTGATTCCCCCGATTACTTGATCCAGCGTTCAACTGCACACCTGAGAGCCAGGAACAATTCAGAGTCCCTCAAAGATGCGGAATTTGCTGTCATCAACGCACAGAAGCGAGCGAAGCGCGAGTTCATCATCGAGGCTCAGTTCAGGCGTGGATGCGCCCTGTACAACCTAGAGCGGTACGGCGATGCGGAATACCTGTTCAAGTTGGTCAAGGGAATGAAGAGTGATCATAAAATGTGCGATATGTGGATCAACAAGACGAAGATGGCGCTTGGGAAACTGCCGGAGGATGATCCTAAGAGGAAGCAGACTGTGAAGGACACGCCTGAGCTGGTCGAGGAACAACCTGCGGACAAAGCACCTGTGAAGCAGACTACGAGTAATGATTCGGAAAAAATGGCATCATCACAACCTGTCGTTGCGCAACAAACCCCTGCAGACAAGATCAAATGGGACTGGTACCAGAACACCGAGAATGTCTACTTCACGCTCATTGTTAAGGGAGCTCCGAAAGACAAGGTCCAGGTCAGCATTCAGGATCGCAGCCTCAACATCAGCTTCCCTCTGATCAGCGGCGCGGATTACGACCTCACTCTCGAACCACTCTTTGCTGAGGTCAAGCCTTCCGACTGCATCACCCGTGTCTTGGCCATGAAGATTGAAGTAATTCTGGTGAAGGCCACACCCGGTGTCAAATGGTCTGCTATCGAAGGTAAGAGCGACACAGTGATCAGGGAGCTGGGCAGTGGACAAGCTACAAACGAGAAAGAGGATGCTATCAAGCGTGCTGTTCTCAACGACAACAAACCAGTCGGACCGCCCGCATACCCTACGTCTTCCAAGTCTGGTCCGAAGAACTGGGACAAGATCACCAGCGATTTACGCCAAGCAGACGCCAAAGGCACGGAGGGAAGCGCTGAAGCAGACGAAGATTACGAAGGCGGCGATCCTGCGAACCACTTCTTCCAGAAGTTATACAAGGGCGCGTCGCCTGAGGTGCAACGCGCCATGATGAAGTCCTACACCGAGAGCAACGGAACTGCTCTCAGCACGAACTGGGAGGAAGTGAGCAAAGGTCCAGTGGAAACCACGCCGCCGGATGGGATGGAGGCGAAGAAATGGAGCTGAGTGGACCGGGTTGTGTCACCAATCATGTGCCCACACAACGGAGACGAAACCAAATGTTTCAACATGATCGATTCAGCAAGGCGTTTTAGGGGATGTGGATTTGATATGAAAAGCTTGCACTTCATGTAGCGAGAAATGAGATAGGGGATAGCTGTAGCATCTGTCGATGTATGTCGAACCCCACATTGAAACAGCATTCCCATTCAAGTGCTCCGTGATTCATTTCTGTTTGCCTTGCCCTTCCATTTCTGAATACTCATGTCTTATTTTTTGTCGGCATGTCGATTGTCTCAGTGAGCCCACGAGCGGACGAAGTCCATTGATCTACCCGTGAAGTTAGAAATCCTGCTGCATGCTGTCTGATCCAGTCACTTTTCCACAGCTTGAGTCACAAAACTATTGTCGACACTTGTTCTATGGAACTGCTTTGTTTTCACCACATTTTACGAGAAAACACATGAACGACCATTCCGAGGACATGTCTCAAGCACCCATGTGCTTGTGCGACTAGCAGTCATGATAGATGGTGTTACAGGGTAAACAAATGGGCACCTGTAAGGCTGTTTGACCAAGGCTGCATGCAGGCGCCACACGAGCTTTTCCTTAACACACGCAACAGAACATCACGACACCGGGCGTCAGGAGATTCCCCAACATTCACTTTTGACTATCAAAGCACGACGCCATGGGTGGCGAAGCCTTCCGCAAAGCTGCGGCCAGCGGCGAGCCGACGCTCAATGTACAGCGACAGAGTACACAAGACCATGCACGGCTCCAAGCGCTGTACATCGAGCGGTTCCAGCGCACCCTCGGCCCCGACATCGAGGTGGTGGCGCTAATCCCGGAGCCGGAGAAGCAGGACCACGGCGACATCGACATCCTCATTGCGTCGGAGCAGGCCATTGACCTCCGCGAGTTGGCCGGCGCTGTCGGCGCGACTGGCTACATCTCGGAGAACCCGGTGATTTGCAACCTGGCGGTCCGACAGGATGGGTCGCGAACCTCGAGACCGGTGGTCGTTTACCACAAGACCGGGAAGCCTGCCGAGGACGTGACCGCGGAGGAATACGTCTAGGTGGATGTGGAGGTGAATGCCCCTGCGGATATGGAGTGGATCCGGTTCTACTGGTCGTATGGTGGTGTTGGGGGGATCGTTGGGATGATGATCCGTGCTCTTGGGTTCACGATGAGCTCCTCACGCGGGCTGATCCTGCTTTTGAAAGAGCACAGTTTGGTCGAGGAGCTCAACCTGGGACTTGCGGAAAAGGAGGCGAGCATCACGCTCTCCAAATCCCCGACAGATGTCATGCACTTTCTCGGTCTATCAGTAGAGGTATATCAGAAGGGCTTCGAAACAGTTGAGGAGCTCTGTTCATGGCTCGGAACATGTCGCGTGCTATCGCGAGAAGCGTGGAACGGCGTTCAACATAGCGAAAGTCGACTACGCAGCGAGAGCAAGCGCTCGATGTTCTCCACGTTCAAGCACGAGTGGGTGCCTGCCAATGTACCATCAGTTCTACCCGCCGATACTCCTGACGAAGCACGTCTCGCATACGTCGTGCAGCTGCGAGCGCAGGAAGAGCAGGCGGCAGTACAGTTCTTCCACAAAGAGGAAGAGTATATCACTATTCGGATGCCCTATCTGAACAAGATCGAAGTTGCCGCGGCCATTCACTTCCTTCGTCCGATCGTGGTACGGGAGACTGGGTACGGACCTGGCAGCAAACGGCTGCCAGATACCATGAGGGGGTTGAAGCGGTGGGTGGGTGCTCGCTCAGGAGGGTTGCCGTATACTCTTCCTGCTGCGACCTCGGATGATGGACTTTCCCAACTTGGCAAACTGTTGACGGCAGATAAGAAGGGCTTGCAGGATCCAGAGGCAGTCACTCGGTACATAGCGGAGAATTGGGAGGAGTTGAGGAGAAAAGGGAAGAAATAGATGGGATGATCTGGTAGGGACGGGGTGTCATCCCTGACCATGTTGCATGTCGATAGTTGAAGGAGGCCGCCCATAGTCACTGTGATCGACGCGTAATGACACGAAATGTGGGTCCTATATGCAAGTCATTGAATGGCCCAGATCTTCACAATCTCGCAAACCATCCCTCGATGCCCAGCCATTGCGATGTGCTCGTCATGGAAATGTCTGCTGGATGACCTGCATGTAGCGATACGATCACTTTGCTGGGGTGGAGTCTTCTCGGAAGGCCTATCCGGTACCTGGAAGTAAGCTACGCTGTGAGTGACAGCTCCTGCATCAAACCTGGTAAAGCGACGACATGGCGACTTAGGACAGCGGGTAGACACTGTTGTACTCCCTACCTTTCTGATGTGGGTGAGGGAGTAAGTGTGTGTGTGTGTATGTACTCACGCCATGCTGGGCGGCCCTCGGCGATGTGTGTGGTTGTGCGTCTGAGACATGCAGTAAGGCTTGCTGATGTCTAGCCAGACAACCCGGAGTGCATCTCGATGCAGGCAGGTCAGCGATCTCTCAGCCGTCTAGGTGCAGCCGACATACGATCCCGACTAGATGGTTGCGTCACCGGCGACGACGATTCGTCCCGTGCGGACAGATCATGTCGGTACAGATGCCAATCAACTGGCACATTTGCGGCATGAGCGAAGATGGCGCGGTACCTCACGTGCTCTTTTTTAACCTCGTGCATGCATGAAGAGGGTTGCAGTCCGGGAAGTCAATGAAAAAGCAGGAACCCGACCAGGTCTCCACGCCAATGCCCTCCCTCCCTTACAGCCCTCCATGTCTTGCCGTGCGGCAACCCTTTCAGTCTTCACCGCTGCTGAGATCACTCGGCCTCGATCTCGGGATTGTATTCGCCCGGACAATTCTCAGGCGCTTTTCGAGGTACTTCACCGACTCTGGAGGAGCAGGTCAGCGCCTTGAAAAAGTTGAATGAGATGTGGTATGTCACTGCTGCCCAATATCACGGAAGCATTGATCAGTTTTGTGATTGTTGGGGTGATTTCTGATCCTTCGCCGCCCGGTCCAGGAGTGGACGGAATGTGGCGGAGAAGCGCAGCGCCAGTGAGGGGGTCCTAGAGAACCGGTGGACTGGCTTATAGTGCATGATGAGTATACATAGTACCTCATGTACAGTACAGGTAACTACTGCATATTGTAATTGAGATGGCCAACAGATTGCGCAAAGCGGCCTGGACGCTAGGAGTGCTGGCACACACACACGATCGAGGGCTGGAGACGGCAGACGGAAGGGTCGCCGAGCTGGGGAGCACTAATCCTGGACGGGCCAACGAAGCGAAGCGATCCCTGCAACTTGATGACCAGAGACGGAGAATATGATGGCAGAGTCGGTGGAGTTTCGAGATACATTCAGACAGGTCGCAAAAGGCTCGTTACCGTCAACTCTAAATGTCGACGAAAGCCAGCGATCTCGGCTCGCCAATCTGGCCAATGTTAGATCCGGGGCGCTACACCACCCTCTGGCATGTCCAAGAGGGAGAGATCTCCATGAACTCCATGCTCTATATTTCGATTGATGTCGTTCAGTACTCTACTGGAGGATGACCTCGGCACTAATCGTACACATTCCTGTCTGGCAACATCCTGACCAGCCTGTGCAGCCTGCATACGACTTGTCAAGCGGGCTGTAGCGACCCTGGAAACGCGCAATACCATCTCCTGGGTGCATCTGGTCGTACACCAGCATTGGTACATGGCCACGGGAACCTTAGAGAGTAGCCGGGAATATGCCGTGTGCTTGCAGGCATCATCCAGATCCGTGCCAGGGTCCAGATCTGGTGTAGACCCCTGTCCACCATGTGATGTGCTGGAGCACGTTTCGACACATGTGAGGCATGGACAACCTGGAGAAGTCATTGTGAGAAGGCTGCTCTCTTCCGGACAACAGAGCTGAAGCCTATTCCAGCACGTCACAATCTAGGAGCACCGGACTCCAAATGATTACATTGCGTTATGTATGAAGCGCTCGCGAGGGAGCGCAGAGTATCACGTTAATCGAGGCTCGTCAATCGCTTGGCGTTGTGCCTTGAACACTGACAGCATGTGAGGTGTTGGCTATCATCGTTACCAACGCTTGAAAGGCTCAACAAATAGCTGGATGCTCCATAGTTGACCAAACATACAAGCCGTGATACGTGGAGGAGGACGACCGTTTTGCACCAAAGCACCAATCTATGATGCAAAGAGTTGTTCTAAAACCGAATGATGGATCGTCCTCGGAGCGATCTCCGAAAGCAAGATTTTTCTTTGCTGCACATGGAAACATCGCGACACGGCTAAATGACCGTGCCCGAAACGCTGGGTTCGCCGCCTGCATTACAGGGTTGGTATCGTGTCGCGAAAAAAACAAAATCTGCCAATCACATCTGGCATCGTGGTGAAGGCCAGAAGCTCGATTGCGGTGATAGTTGGCACTGCAGTCAAACCAACAATCAGGCTTGCCTCCGTCCGACGAATCGTAAGGCGGAAGTATTGTGGCAGAAACAGGGATATCCGGATGCTGTGTTCTGGGCACTGTGTCTGATGCATAGTCTATGGGCGACACAGAGGCTGAACGCCGCCTCGCCTCGAGGCAAGATCTACACAAAGGGACACTGATGATGACTCGCAAGAACAACTCACTGAACCTGTCCAGGCCACGGGCGATATGTGAAACATGCACTACGTGCCACAAGAATTGGAGTTCGACTGCCGACATTGCTCCTTTGCACAGTTCGCAGCAGCTCGAGGCCGGATTGATTTGCGCTATCTGTCAAGGTCACATAGCGTAATGGTGCATATGGAGAATGCAATCCTTGCTCTAATGTTGAGGATTTGCGCAAGCGAGCTGATCGTTCGTGTGGGCTGCAGAAGCGTTACTTCTATAACCGCCTAGTGATGCCCTCACATGGTGGGACCACGGTATTGTAGGCATCTTGCCTTCTGCAAAGCATCCAGGAAAGATCGATATGTGGAATGACTACTGCAAAGAAGGCTTACAGGCTCATGAAGAGTTGCTGTGCGCACTCTGTGAGTTACTGACACCTGTCAGCTGGTGCACTTTCCCTCCATTTGGGCAAACATGTATGGCGCGTTTGATACAAGTGATGATGTGGGACCGTACGATGTGGGACGTACTCCCAGTGAAAAGGAACTAGACGCCACTTGACACAGTCATTTTATACGCAGCCTCACCAATATGACCTATTATCATATGTTTTGAGCGCAAGAAATGTAAACGTCATAGACTTGTGTCTTCCAAAGCCGCAGCCTCTTCGGATCAATCACCGAAATGGAAATAAGGTATGGTCGTCAAGAGGTCCTCTCTTTTGGCATCCGGCTGAAGCACTGATGCTCATCTTGGGCTCTGGAAACCGTTTGGTTTCGGGCCTCGTCCGGTGGAGTACCACCATCTCGACCTTGGGGGTAAGCGACCGCTCTCCAAGAGCAGCGGCCCAAGGAGAGTACCAAGCGGTTGTGTTGTGGCCAGTGCGGTCGTTGCAGAGCATTCATATCAGGCAGCACGTTTCCATGCAGAGCTGCACTTGATCCATGTCTCAGATCTGAATCTGTGAAGCCACGCGGCAGTTGGGGCATGCCAGGGTCGACCGGCTGAGCCCTGGTTTATTGCCCAAGGCTACGCAGTGCTGTGGCAATGGCATCAGATGTACCTCGCTTACGGATAGTGTGGACAGAGTGTGCAAACGAATCTTAACGTGAACGAACCAGTGGAAGCAGGGATCTTTTGACATTGATGCCCAACCTAAGACTTCGAGCGCGTCTCAAGGTCCACAGCATGTTTCAAGCCCAGCAGCTTCCGCAGACGCGAAAATTGCATCGTGCATTCATCAACAAGGGTGACCAGTCGACAAACTCATGAAAAATTGCCACAGCCAACGACTACTCCTGTGCGTAATAGTCATCGATAGTGCTGTGGCGTTGGCTGAGGTGGTAGATGTAGGTGGAGGTGGCGGCATTAGGGTGAGGTCGCTAGCGCCTGCCACGAGGCTATCATCGTTGGGCTGGACATTCTACGGGACCGAGATCTCTTCTTTGCTCCCAGTAGACCATATCTCATGCACTAGTGGATGAATATGCTCTGATGCCCATGTGTGCACAAATAGCGCACATGGGATGATGAGCATGCCAAGTGAAGATGTGCTTGGGGCTCCGCTAGAATGATTGATATGACTGGAGTGCTTCTAGCTCGTCCCCACACCACATGTAGCCAAGCGGGTGCAGGTTGTCGTTATGCCTACGATATGACATGCCCCATTACGCAGATTTCAAGTTGATGAGCTAGAATCTCCTCCTCACACGCAGATCAGCACTATAGAATCGAATGAGGCAGGTAGGTGTGAAGGAGATATCGCATCGCACACAGTGCCATGGTGCAAGTGATGGGAACTGTAGCAGTTCGGAGCGAGCCGTGCTAAACCATTTTTGCTCTAATGCTGCCAGCAGTATCAGCAAAACGGCGCCTCCATGTGTATGTGACAGTGCGGCGAAATATAATTCTCCAAGTGAGCAGAGGGGTAAGTGAAAGGGACGGTTGCGGCGACACGCTACTGCTGAGCTCAGGTTGCCCTTAAGTCATATCACACCCCAAGCCAAAGAGACCCGATTTCCGCTGGAGATAATCTGCTGACAGCTCTGCAGATTACTTGTTTGTGCGTCAGAACGGGAGACCGAGATAGAGATCGATGGACGATGTGATCGGAGGGCCCAATTAACCGGGACAGGCATCTCCCTGAGCACGTGAAGACAAGATGGCGGTGCGTTTTGACAGATGGTGCGAAAGTGCGATGAGGGACGCAGTGTAGTATTCCTTAGAGTCACATGTGCTGGCCAGCAAGAGCCGAGCTTTCGGCAGACTTTTCGCCTTGATGCATTAGATCCGGGAACAGTACGCCACGTGGGCCCCGTGCGCAAGTCTGTGCTGGAGCTGAAGCAGCGCGTCGGCGAGCACGGCAACACAACAACACCCTGACACATATGCATCAGATGTTGAGGAGCGAACACATCCGCCTCATCTAGCGCAGCCGATCTTATCTGAAGTCGACATGAGGAGGCGTTTCGGTGCCGAAGTGCTGGCAAATCCGGGCAGTGTTGGGATGTCTCGAGCATACAAACACGATTAATAAGCTTTGAAGTGGCAGCCGGTAGCAGCCTCTCTTATCTCGATCCAAGCACGGCGATGATGCGATGTCGATGTGGCCGAGAACCGCAAGCGTCGACAAGAGAGTAGTCCCAGGGGCCCGCAAGTCGAGCGTCCCACTCTGAAAGCTAATATATATTCCGGTCCGAGAGCGAGAATCGCACACCTCAGAGCCTCTATAACTAGGCAGGTGTGAGAGTTTCGCTGTCACCCGCGAGCCGGTCAAGACGTGCAATGAGGCAGACTCGTGCTAATGATGGGCACTGTGCTTCGTATCACTCATCCGGACGTGCTATACACCACAAAGGAAAAGAACAGCCGATCAGCCGTACGCCGGTTCGCCCACTGATTAGAAACTCGTGCGCTTATGTGACGACACTTAATACGGCTCATAGCTTATTACGCAGTAAGCGCAGAGCCAATTCGACGTCGCTGCTATGTCAGCGCTACGCATCTCACCTCCAACATAGTCACATTTGAGACATTCGCACTGCGGATCGGCATTGATCGTACATCCTACCAGAATCGTCTGTGGGCTCAGTGGTTCTGTCGATCGCGCGTATGTGTATTTGTCACCAAAGGATGGCCATTGTTCTCTGTGCGAATATTCACATGCAACATTGAGCACGTCTAGGTGTGGTGTGATCAAACTTGGTGGCCGATCACGACCAAAGAGCGTGCTGGAGCGCTCACTCGAATCGTGGTCCACTTAAGACGAGGGCGGCAGAGGGAAAGGTACGGGAAAACATGGTATTTGCGCGAGTCGAGATTCCCTTGAGCATCGAATTTCAAGTCTGGGACCAACAGCACGCCGAGTTGAGCTTCTGATGCAGGTCGATAGCGAAGCGCACCAAGGATCCTGAGCCTATCAATGCAGGATGGCTGTCACCGAGCTGCTTCGAGTACTATATGATGTGTAACAGAGCTTGTTGGGACGCAATCAAGGGATATTGCGTGGAGCGTACTGTCTGGCCCTATCACGACTGTGGAATGCTTACTTCGCGGCTCTTCATAGACGTCAACGACAAGCCACGCTCACGAGTCACGGTTGAGAATTGGGTACGTACCTGTTGGCGTGCCCTCTCGCAGAGCTATACTATGCAGTGCACTTTGTTTTGCTTGCCGTCGTGCCCAGCCATAGGGCTGAGAGATGACGAGTACAGTACAGTGAAGAACAGTACATTTGTGTTCTTTGCCACTTGCGCATACATGTAAGCGTTCATGATCATGCGGAGATTATCAGGGTATTGGACTTTGGGACGATGCTGTATCATGGTATTCCACACGACCACTTGCGCAAGGAGATTTATCCACTGCGACGCAACAATCGAACTTGCAGTTATGTTCGTTCCATTCCAGTCTTAAAGCTGCGAGGTCCGCCGCATGTTTCCAGTAATAAGGGATGAGAATATGCATGTGATTTGAGCAGATTATGCTGTGAAGCTTTATGAGATCGTCGCAGTTCCAAACTCTGCTGAATAAGGAAATCTGCCCGCTCTGTGACTTAGTGCTGAACTCGGGGGATATGCTTCATTGGCCCTCGGGTAAAAGCGCGCGCGCCAGCTTAGCTCTTCGGGATATGTGTGTGGGTCGGGGTTATAGCGGCAGATGTAGTATAGTTTGCACGAAATGACGATACACAGATAGCTTCCGATCCATTGAGAGGAGATCTGACCATCTTGGTGCGGCACCAGTCTTTGAGGCTTGGCACGCGTGCATCCCTCGACGTTGAGCCTGGTGGCAAACAGTTCTGTCGCATGCATTACGCTGGACAATATGCAACAGAAGCCAACAACAGGGCAGACCACCTGGCATGTAGACTGTGAAGCGTACCCAGGTCCATCATGATGCATCTGCGCGGTCGCGGTATTTGACACGCGTAAAGCAACCTTGATTACGGGTCAGCTTAACCTCGCACACTCGGCAAGCCGCTGATAAAGGTAGGTTTCAGCTATGCATCCTGCTTCGTCGCTCAGGCTAAACCAAAGGTCACCCAATCAAGAGGGACGGGCGTTGTTGATCAGAGCGCGCTGAGAATGATGCGTGTGTTTTTGCATCAAGCTGACGCTGTAGATGCAGGCTCGGGAGCGTAGGCTCGGCGAGTGTCTGCAGTAGGCATGGCTGCTATGCGGTAGCGAATCTCATCCCAGAGGTGTCCTGCACTGCATGGCGGACGACTCTACGGTGCAGGGTGGCCAGCAGCACGGGCGGATGCTTCGAGGCAAAACAGTCGTCCTTCGATGGCACGAACCGATGGTCCCAAGCCGATCTCCAGCACTGACAGTCCCAGGCAACAAAAGGCCCGGATGCTACCTCTGGTCTGGTTCGATGATTCTCGCCTCGTGAATGTATTCCGTACTGTACGTACAGCATGTACCCGCGGTCCAGTCCTCACGGGGCCGTTATGATAGTTGGTGTGATGAGCTGACAGGGAGGGGTCGGCTATGCAGTCCGAATCACGATTGACGTTACAGGACCCCAGGGGCTGCCACATAGCGGCAAGGCGCTGCTTAGCACCGCGAGTGGCAGAAGTGAAGTTCCGTCGAGCTGGTCCGTGAACCCGGCGGACGATCCAGGCTAAGTGCGGTTGCGAAGTGTGGAGGTGGTGCTGTCCCGCCCGCCGCTAAGACGGCATGGCCAGGGTACATGTGGTGGCAGCAGACCACATCCGGTGCGTCTAAAGATATCAGGGATCTCCCCCATGTCTGCATTTGCGTCTTAGGTATACCACACCAGCACCTCAATCCTTGATCTTTCTTAATCTGCCTTCAGCGCGCGGGCCAGTGTCTTGTCATGGTGTCCTCGCTACCGCCGTTGTCCGCGCTCTGATCGTGAGGCGTTGCAAGACTATTCTTGCACTTTCGTGGCCATCCCCGGAACCGTTAAATCATCCGCCGTCGAACCTCCTCCATCCTGATCACTGGCCGGACTGGATCCTCCCACTGACACTTCCACCCTTACCCGGATCTTCTTGCCCGTGCAGACGTGCTGCAGATGCTTCCGGACGCCTGGACGGACTGCATCACCTCCCTGATCACTGCCGGGTCAGCACCGCCAGCAGTGCCGTCGGCATTTTTGACCTGACTGCAGTACGGATGCAGGCCGCTTAAGCTTAGCCAAGCTATATTACTTTCTGCTCCTGCTTATTCTCAGCCCTGGACGGTCAAGGCATCTGCACCGCTACAGCCACTTCTCCTGCATTGGTATCAATACTGCCTTCATTCTCGTCTCCACTCCTGCTCTGGATACGTGTGTTGAGCCTCCCGCCACGATCGGTGTACTCGTGCAAGACTTCACAGTCCGCGTCACTCTGCTATACGTCTCGGGCCGGCTACTGTAGGCACATTCCCACTATTAACTTGAGCGTTGCCATACCACCTATCTCTGCATTCGCCTGGCCATCATCGCCGGACGAGGCACCTCCTCCTTCCGCACTCGTACCAGCAGGTTTATCGTGATCAGTTCACGGCTTCACACATAGCGCGGCTGTGCTTGTGATCACCTGCTCTCAATGCTCGCCATCCAGTCGAGGAATATGTACCATGGCAGCGGCCATTCCGGCATGCCAAGGGCACATGAGCACTTTCAGCCGCCACCCTCATATCCGAGTTCTACTACTTCAACTCAGAATCAACCTCCGCCGAATCGGATCCAGCTACCTCGTCTTTCGGGACCACAACCATATGCGCCGACATCTCCATCAATACCTTCTGGAGAGACGCGGCGTCAGGACAGCGCCATGTCGTCTGCACTCCCATTTCCTGACTCTCGGTCACAAGGACCCAGCCTGCCAGGATTCAAGGACATATTCGCGCCTGTCAACAACCAAGCATCCGCGCCACCCAGATATGAAGCTTGGAATTCTAGGACTGGACCACCAAACCTTGATATGAATAAAGACACTCGTGACCCACGCAACGACCAACGTGCAGCACTCAACCATAGACATACACCTAGCTTGAACTTGCAAGCTCTTCCCGGTTCAGAGAGACGTGTTGATACCCGCCCGGTGGATTCGATCGCCGTCTCCCGGGCTTCTGCACAGTCGGGACCTACTTCGCCGTATTCTGCATACCCGGACTCTCGAGACCAGATGGATGCCCGCTCCGATCGCATGCGGCGAGACTCACCTATCACATACAAGCACAATGGTGCCCCAAGCCCTTACGGATCTGGCCCGGCCGATGACCACCAATACATGTCTCCGGGAGGAACATATGACCGATCCTCGGTGACTTCTCATAATGCGGCGGCCGTGCCTGAGTGCCAAAGGATGTATCTGGGTATCAAAGAGATCCCTGGTGAAGGGCACTTCCATCTATATGATGGGGGTTATCGCATTCCGACACAGATTGACGGCGAGCAGGTCAACCCAGCCTGGGGTTTGACCAAGGCAAATAAGCCACGAAAGCGACTTGCACTTGCTTGTCTGGACTGCCGCGAGAAAAAGATCAAATGTGAGCCTGGTGCGAACAGTTGCGTACAATGCGAAAAGGCGAAGCGCCCATGTCGGAGGTCAGTATTGCTTAAGATGTCATGAGATCTTCGTTCGCTGACCACCGCTTCAGAGCTCCCCTCCAACCTTCTAATGCCGATACTCCACCTGCTGCAGCTTGGTCCAGTAGTGCTGGCTCTCCCCCGCGAACCGATATCTCCAGTGGGCACGGAGCTCACGAGGTAGAATCGGAGTCGATTCGAAAGCGCCGTGCTGGAGATGAGCCTTTCTCGCCTGCGACAATGGTGAAAAAGAACCGCTCCACATCACCTCCCTACAGCATAAAGATACCCTCGTCCACCTTTGGCCACTCGATGCACAACAGCAGTACGGCAACCAAGGCTTCGTCCATGGACGGTGCTCAGACCTTACATACTCCCGCCGAAGACCCTTTCGACAAAGATCCCGACACAACTCTGTATCTGCTCGACCTTTATCTGATGCATGTCAACAATGCCACCATGTGTATGTTTCCGCGACACGCATTCTGGCACTGGGCGAAGACGGATCATCAGAAATCGAGACGGGAAATCATGGTACTGCATGCTGTGCTTGCTGTTGGATCAATATTTGCCGATGAGCGATATCGTGGGATTGGACAAAGATACGGAGCGATGGCGACCGATGCTCTTACGAACGAGCAAAAGGTGCCGGACTTGTTTGGTGTGCAGACCCGTCTGTTGCTCGCCCTGTTCAACTCGACGCAAGAAAGCGACATACCGGCGTGGGAGTATACTGGAGCAGCTCTGCGAGCAGCGACCAGCAATGAGCTTCGACTGAACATGGAGGAAGAAGATGCCGAGGAGCACCGGTGCCAGAACGATCCTGCCGCGCTTCGTCATGCCACCGATCATGCCAGCAGTCACTTCTCATTCTCCCGTCAACAATATCAGGAATGTAGACGGCGAACGTTCTGGGCATGCTTTCTGAGGGACCGTTTCAGTGCTGGAACGCTCTGTGCGATCAACCTGCAAGACATTCATCTGCGTCTACCAAACACGGATGATATGTACGAACGCAGCCTTCGCTCAGAGGCACCGTACTACAACAATGGTATTGTGGAGCCTCTGGAGGCTCGCATCGCTCCGACGAGTCCCGTTTGTCCCATGGGCTGGCTCGTGCAGGTCGCTGCCATCTGGGGTGATGTGCTCAACTTTACCAATCGTAGTGTGCATCGTGGCACGTCCATATATCGAGACAGCTACGATGCTTTCTATGCGGAGACCTACAACCGGATGCAGGACTGGACGTCACGGCTTCCGGAGTATTTGCAATACGGTCAAAGTAACCTCGAACGCAGTATTCGTGGCGATTATGCTGACACGTTCATCACGATGCATGCGGTCTACCACTTCACCTTCATGAAGCTGAATCGCTACGTCCGCCACTCTGTCGTGCGCGACTTGATCGCCCGTAACATCCGCGCAGCGCTTTCTTATGCACAGCAGTTACTGTCCATGATGACCGCCCTGCGCTCGGCGAATTGCGAGTGCATCAGCCCTCTGAGTGGTCAACGATGTGATTTCTTTCCCACCACTGCTTTCATCGGCAATATCATCCTGTCTGCCATCGACATCGCCGGATCAGGGGGTCTAGATACTGGTCTAGGATCCACCCTCGAGGCCATCAACGGAGGCTTGGCGTGTCTCGTCGTCCTGGCCCGATACTGGAACCCGGCACGTGTACAACATCGCGAATCACAGAAACGATACTATCAGATCCAGAACATGGTGCAACAACCATACAAGGCTCGAAGTGGCTGCTGGCTCGGCCGAGAATGGGGCATGATGGACCCCTTGGAGAAAGAATTCGATGCAAAGGACGACTGCATCTATGGCGCCACGGAGGAAAGTGGCAAACCCAACGAGGTCTTCTTCAGCGCGCTGAGAAGTGTGCAGGACGACGCGACATACCGGGGAGGAGCGCGCATCTGATTTTCTCCCTCTCACAGAACGATGTGATCAACAAACACCCGGCCGGTTGGGGCCAGAGTGTGTTAGTTCGGCTGGTTCACAAAAAGGAATACCCATGGTGCTGTTTATTTTCGGGAGTTCTTTTGGCGATGGGATTCACCTTTTCCGGTTTGCTGGATCACGCATGACGAGAAACATTTGATCATGAACACCAGCGCTCTGTCTGTTGACGCGCGATACATTTTTCCGGCTGGCTGTGTGATGATACCTATCCACGCAACCACTTTGTATGTAGATCGCATGTATGCATGCACGCACGCAACCAGAACTCATAACTTTACCTACACACTTACAACACCATCACGTCTAGACGCGAGCTTGAAGCCATGTAGCCATGTAGTTACGGCATTATGTTCATCCACCTACAAGCGAACAGCACGGCTCTCTCGCTCCCTCTATCCAGTTCGCATACTATACCTGCCTGGCAGAACATGGCTGATCCATCATTTCATCACTCCTCCCATCCCCGATCGTTGTATTGTAGCACACCAATATCACGCCTCGCCTCATCTCGCCTCCGCTCCTGTCTCCTCATCATGACGTCCAGCCCCAGCCTGTATCGCTTGCCATGTACATTCCGGCAGGTAGGAGAGTACAAACAGGCAGGCAACAATCCTTCAACCGGCAGCGGCTCGCTACATTTTTCTTTCCTTGGAAGCAAAATTCCCCGATCAAGCATGTACCTTTGGTTACCTTACTCCATCCACCCCTCCAAGCTCGTGCCTGTCTTCAGCCGCATAGCGCCTCCCTCTTTCCCCTCTTCCACCAAAACCGTCGATCAGCCACCACCAGCTTGTCTCTCGATCGCGGTGTGCAAAAGGCACGATCCGGCACGGCAGCTTTGCTGCGCGACCGCCTCCTCGCCTAACGAGGCCGCATCAGGGGTCCGCCACACCACGTTTTTGCGATATGGGCTACCTTGCTATATGCCGACATGGTGCGTCTGAGGGCTTTTTCTCGTCTCGTGAGGGGATATGCTTAGAGAGATGGATGTACATACATACCTCCCTTTACCTACCGACTTTGGCGGGGCGGTTTCTAGGTAGTGCAAAGCGGCCCCTCTTCCTCTTCCTCGCGATACATGCCAATCACCCTTTTGCCCCTCGCATACACACGTGGAGCGGGTGGGATGTACTGTCAGGTTGCTAGAGTACATATATACGTATAATTGTGGAGGCGACCGGCTCGCAATCGCGAACAATACCATCATTCAGCATCACGCTCTGTCACAGTATCAATATCGTCTACACGGCTATGAGCCAAGCAGTTGCAGTGGCCAATTCAGCCTTGCGGTCAGACCTTTCGCTTGGCGAAGGAGTGGGTGGGTAAGCACTTTGCAAGCCTCCTCCCAGTTCTCGTGACTGGTGGCTCATGTACTCCAGGCCATGGCGTCGAGGCAAATACAAGCTACAGGGTCGATCTGTTTCCCCCTTGGAGTATGGTGATTGGTAAGAAGCTGACAGCGATCCCACGCTTGGAAAGCGCATGTGCATGTCGAGCACATCGAGCGTAAGCCATAGTCTCGTCTTCAGCGCAGATTTCTAAGCTGGCCTTGGAGGTGTTGTCATGGCAGATCCCTCCTGAAAGTAGTCCACTGCCTGGACGTTGCCTTGTACACCCGCTGATCCTTGCCAATAGCCGACCGGGCGTACACGAGGGCAAATCAGCCGACGGTGGACCACACTCAGCGGCTGCCCAGTCAGGCGGATAGCGCGGTGACACGAGCTGAGCGGTGCGGGAGTGCGAGGAATGTGCGCGATTTCCGACAGAGGAGCGCCCGGAAGAGGTGGCGCAGGCTGGGTGGATCGGGAAGATGCCTTTTCCCTTCTCGCCCTGCGCATCGGTGCTGAGGTGGCATCGGCAGGCGGGCCTTGCAATTCAAGGACATGGACATGGGACGCGCGAAATGTGATGGGAGGGAGAAAAGCCACTTCAGAGCGGTTCGGCGGCGCGGGAGTGCCCTATCTCGTGCTGCCGACAGCCAACGCGAGAAGTGGGTCGACGGGCGGGTGAGACGGGAAGCACTCAGCCGAGGCTTGGCGTGACTGCAGCTGACGGGAGAATGGTAAGAATGATAAGGAGTTCTCTCTCGCGCTGGTGGTGTGCTGGGCGGAGGCGGGCTTACCAGCCAGTCTGCCTGTCACATCATCATGTACGACATACAGCTCCAGAGCCCAATTCATCGGGATGCACATGTTCGACTGAGCTGTGTTCGGGACGGCAAGTCATTGGATGCCGACCGCAGACGTGATGCGTTGTGTCGGCACGCCCTCCAGGGGTTGCTGCAGCCGGAGTGAATTTGACCCTGCGCACTCTCGTCTACTCCGTGCGTCCCTTCACCAACGCGCTGCATCCCGGTCCTCCAGTCCTGCGTTCGGTCCGGCAATCATCGTCGTTTGTCCCGTGGCCATAGCGCACCGATCATCATGGTGGTCAGACGACGACGTACAGCGCCGCCGCGGACTCCCGCTGTGATGGAGGTCCAATCTCTGCAGCGAACACTCCTCCGACTGTCCGTCTGTCCAGTCTACTGACGATCCCTGATCGCAAGGGCGACCATGATGCATGCATGATCAGCTGCTGGCCAGACTCGAAAAACCTGCAAGCACCCATGTATTCACTACTGCAGCACCAGCGCGTCACTACCAACCACACGGCAGTCTCACGTCTCACTGCAGGGCACGAGCCGTAGGCTTGATCGGTGAAACACTCTGCCTGGCAATTCGCTGGCATGGGTAGCCTCGCTCGACTGCCCTTTTCCAGTGAAACATACATATGCATGAGAAAAGTCTGTGGTCCAGTTTCCAAAAAATGTAACATTGGGCGGCCACGGATGCTTGCATATCTCCGGTTCTATAGACCTACCTACAAAATGTCTTGGGCTACGAATGGCGCTGCACCGCTGGTCCGCGTAAGAAATACCGGGTTCCGCAACTCCCACGTGCGTACATAGCAAGAACCGTTCGACGTGGCGGGCTCGGTGACTCACCCTGCATCGTGCGTGGTGATGATATGGTCGTGCACGCCTACTATATGTCTTGGTTGGCGTGGAGCAGAACCGCAATGGCTCTGGGGAGCGTTCCGGATGGCACTTGCACGGACTCTAGTCTCCTGCTACCTGCGAGCCAACTGTTGTTACTGCAGGACAGAAGATGAGCTGAGAAACTTTGACATCTCGATATGCCATCGATCGCCTCGCTGTCAGCATGTCTACTTCCTCGTCGGTACCGAATCGATTAAAAGCATGTCAGCAGCAGTGGGGAGCTCCCAGGTCGTCGCTAAGGTAGTTAGCGCAAAAGTGAAGGATGACGGCGCCCCACAAGCGCAATGTTTGTTGGAGCTATTTCGCGACGACACCGGCACTCTCTGCGGCATTATGATTGTCTACCACGGTGCTGCTGCTTAATTATGGGGCCTCACGGCAATGACTAATTTATCCGGGACATTAGGTGACCACGATCGGGCGTTGTGCGTAGAGAAAGCCGGCTGTTCGTCGGATAACGTTCTCCAGCACAACATTGGTGGCAGCGCAATGCTTGCTGAGAGTAGAGCGTGTATGCGTCCGATGCACGTTCACCACCGTCAGAGCAGAATTCCAACGTTTCGATCGCTTCTCATGATGCCGAGTCAATAGTTCTCCTCACCGTATCGGAAGGTACCCGAAGACTCGCTCGTCCAACGCCAGGAACATCCCTTGCGTCAGGCCGCTACAGAACTGCCATGCATCGGGGCTTGGCGGATGATCTCCTCCATGTCTCAGATTACGGCCAGGGTAGGCGCAGGAGGTCAAAAGAAGCGACGAGGCTAGACAACAGCTTCCTGATGGCCGCGACGTCTTTCTCTCAAACACCCAGCGATCGTGCACGCGAGGGAAACATGTGAGGGGAAAGATGAGCGTGTCGTTTAGAGCCGAGGGGCTGTAAACAGGGATGTTCAATGCAAAACAGCATGGGTGCTAAAGTCAGTACTTCTGGGGCACGACGAAACTGGGGGTTGCGACTTTAAGGTACCTACTACTACCTGCCTGGCGCTCGGCACTAACAACCTGGACAGTCATGCAGTCACCCGAACACTGATGACAGGGGCCTATTCCGGATTCGTGTCGACATGCCATGTCCTGCTGTCGGCGGCCACCAAGCATGCTCAACATGTCAGCACGGACGAGCACGCGAGGGCCAGGATAGTCGGACCACATCGCTTCCGGATCATCGACTTGAGACGTCTCCTTAGACAGGCACGGCAACACGGCTGTAAGCAAGCTAGAATTCCGAACAGGATGTTGCAGATGAGTCGTGCGCATGTCACGCAGGATTCCGGATGATTACAGGGTGGGTTTCTGACAGAAGCTTGGTCAGATCCTTATAACACTCGTGTCATCGCGGTCGCCGGCGGGGATCTTGTATGGTTCAATATTGTGTCGATAAGGTACGTCATGTAACTATGGCACTACCCTGGACGATGCCTTCGACCATGACTTCCAGGCTTGGTGACCTGGGCATCGCTGCGATGGTCGTGCATTCGGGGACGCCTACGTGGCACAATAATACATGGGCTGCTACTTATTATCACCGTGTTTCCCAACCGAGCAGGAGGGTCGTGTAACCCATCTGTCAGTCCCTGTTTGGCGAGCTCGCTTGACGCCCTTGGCGACTTCTCAATGGAGTTGGATATGGCGACGAGGCTGACTGCTCCTTTCATTGGACAGTCCAACCTACCATGGCACATGTAGAAGCGTTATGGAGATGTTCGTGTAGAGCATGTGCTTGGTTCACCTATCGTTAATTTGACCCTGTGACGAGTGATCGCCGTCTTCACCACCACCACCACCCTTGCCATCATCCTCGCTAGGGTGTAAGTCTCGTGTCGTCGAGCGTGGGACGTCCTTCCCCTTCTTCTCCACAATATCGAGGTGCGCAAACTCTCTTCGTGCCAATTGCACATTAACGCGCGCCGTATTGAAGGCCGCTTCGTCACTCGGCATGACCACTGCAAGGTTGGTGTTCTCCGTTAGCCGCGTAATGAGGAACATGAACTCGCCCGTCTTGATCTGCATCTCTGCGAACGACACCTCCGACGCCATCGAACCCGTATGCTTCGCCATCGAGTGCTTATGCGTCTTGAGGATGCTGCTGATGCGCTCGAACCGATCGGTGTACGGATTCCCGCTCTCGTCGCCGCGGGTGATGTGCGTCACGACGAGACACGTGGTCCGCTCGTACAAGATCAGCTCGCGCGCGTCGAGCAGGCCGGCCAGCCGCTGCAGCATGCTCTCAATCGTGGCAGCGTTGGGGACCAAGAAGTAGATGACCTGCGTCCACGCGCGGTACAGGCTCTGGTCCCAAATGGACGTAGCCCAGAACTCGACCTGTTGCTCGAGGAAGCCTTCCTGCGCGCACGTCGCCCGCACATCGCTCGTCTTGGCCGCGAACACGCGCGCCTTCTGCTCCGCCGGCACCAGGTCCATCTTGTGCACCAGCACGAACACCTTGCTGTTCGGACTGTGCTCGTACAGCGCCCGGATCGTCGACGCGAAGCTCAGCTGGTCCACTGCCGGCTCGCGCGACGAGATGTCGAACACGAAGATCAGCACCGCCACCGAGCTGAAGACGTGCGCGCGTTGGTTGGTGAGGTATGATTCAACGAATGAGTCTTGCCTGCGAGTTGTCTCAGCTATAAGTCTCCTCTCATGCATCGATGAACGAACACGAAAATTACCGAGCATCGTGCGAACCATCAAAGACGTAAGTAGGTAGAGGGCGGAAAGTAAACTCACCCTCCACAATCCCATAGATTCAGCATTAGATTCCCCAAGAATTTGATGTTGCTGTGCTCGACATCGACCGTTGCTCCGAGTCGCCGCACATCTTTGGCGATGTAGTTGCTGAAGATGATGGACCGCATCGACGACTTGCCGGCACCTGACCGGCCCATCAGGAGCACTTTGCGCTGCTTCTGCCGCTTGCTTCGCTCCATGACACTACTCATTGGGGTGGTGGCGGTTGTCAATTCATGCACGGATTGACTGTTGAGTTTCTCCCTTTGAATGGTGGTTATATGCAACCTGCTAGACCGAGGGATTCGTAGCCTTAGATTTTGTGTATAATGAGTGTATGTGTGTGTGTAGGAATTCAACACAATGCTTGTGTAACATGAGTTTGAGATGTCGATAAGAAAGTGCCGAATTTCCTTTCTGGGAAAGGTTGTACTCTCGCTGCTCGCCGTCTGGAAAAAGCATGGAATGCGAAAGGGCCTGCTTCTTGATTTCAACTCTCGCGCAGCGGGTATCCGAAACTACACATGCCTATCAGATTTTGTGTCGTACACGTAATACACAAATACATCTCCATGATGAGTGCTGGCGTTGTGAGCCGAGAATCAATCTAAGACGTTTACCAGCGCACGAAAAGTAGGGATTGATTGCATCCCATGAGCAATGAGTTGCGCGAGCATGAACAGATTTGTTCCAGGTAACACACCATCTACGAAAGATATATAGTGCATTATGAGCCCTGCGCCGCGAGCCACGTCTCGTGCGCTTTGCGCTGTCTTTCCCAGTCCTTGCGCAGTTTCTTCGTCCGACTTTTCGCAACCTCTTTTCCTTCTGCGTCCTTCGTGGGCAGTCCCTCTTCGTCCCATGCAGAAAACTCGCTTGTTCGGAACATCTCTAGATGCGACAGCTTTCCCTTCTCCAATCGCTCTTTGTCCGCAGCTTCTTTCTCCGCGACGGCCTTGGCTTTCGCGGCTGCTTTAGACGTTGCTGCGGCTTCACGCTCGACACGTTCCGCTCGCAGCGATGCCGAGAGAGGCCGAACCAGAGCCGGCTGGTTGTCACGATCTTCAAGATAGATGCCAAGATCCCATAGGGTAGAGTCACGGAGAGTGTCGCAAGCCTGTAGGTAGTCTTTTGACGGCGCTGACGCGGCGTGCAGAGCAGCTATCTTCTGCTTGAACTCCGACAGCGCTTTGGCATAAGGCTGATCGGTGGATGTCGCGTCGCTGACCTGCAGTGATCCGATGTCGGGAAGATCCATTGAGCCTGTCTTGGCTTGTTCACGTACGCGGTCGCGCAGTTCGGATAAGGGATAGATGAACACCTTGGCTTCTTCTGGAATGTCGAGACCCGACCAACCTATCTCACCAGTGACGTGATTTGAGTCAAGTCCAAAGATCAGTACCATCTCGGTAATCCACTGGCCAATGGCTAGTGAGGTGGCGTCGGAGATATGTTTCTCGGTATTGTAAGCAGTGATGAGGTCGGAGATCGTGCGCATTGCTGTTGGGGTGTCGAATGAATCGCAAAGTGCGTCGTGCAATTTTTCTTGCGCAGTCTTCAACACATTCTGCAGAGTGGAATCCTCCGCATCTGTGCCATTTGTGCCATTGCTTGTTTGAGATCTTTGCAGATCTCGCACCTTTAGAAAGAAGTTGTTCACTCTCTCTTCCCAAGCAATGCCAGCTTTGATCACTTCGCTCGTGATCTCGAGACCATCTTTCCAAGCACCCAGCAAGAAGACGATTCGTAAGCCCCTCGGAGTCCAATCACCCTTCGCCAGGGCTTCTCGAATCGTTATGAAATTTTTCAATGATTTGCTCATCTTGCTGCCTTGAATGCTCAGATGACCCATGTGTATAAAGTAGTTCACCCATTGCTGGGAGTCCTTACCAGACTTGGCCCAGTACGCCTCAGATTGCGCCAGCTCGTTGTCATGATGTGGGAAAGCCAGATCAATGCCACCAGAATGGATGTCGAATTGTTTACCAAGGACATCCGATGCCATCGCGCTGCACTCGATGTGCCATCCAGGCCTTCCTTCACCCCATGGTGACTGCCAACTTGGCTCGCCTTCCTTTGACGCCTTCCACAATGCGAAGTCAGCGCCGGAGCGCTTGAAGGCAGTCTTCTTTGCCGATAGCGAGCCTTCGCCGTCTTGCTGAAGCTCCTTGTTGTTTTTGTTCCATGGTTCTAGTCGCGCGTAATGGCCTCCCGAAGACTCCCATGCAGTGGTATCGTAGTAGATAGACCCTTCATTCTCGTACGCGAATCCATTGTCCTGGATTTGCTTTACGAAATCGACAATTTGTGGACCATACTCCGTGACGCGGGTCAGCTTATCTGGGTATTCAACATTCAATGCTCGCATATCATCAAAAAATCGTTCTTCATATCGTTTCGTGAGCTTCGTAAATATGTCGTGATCTTTGCCTTGCACTTTATGCTTTTGCAGTGAATCAATGTGCGGCAACAATACACCGGCAGCTTGGAGTGCGAATTCGTCAATCGATGCGGAGGACCCCGACAATGCTTCGGCGGCTGCTCGTGAGGTGTTGAGATGCATCTTGATCTTTGCCTCCTTGTCTCCAGGTGGACCATTCTTCTCAAGACTCTGTCCTTCCAACACATGTCCGTAGGCCTCATTGGCCCGCTGAGCGAATGTCTCAGCAGTCACATCGTCACCGAGCAGGGGAAGGTTCTTGTTGATGTAGGCGGCAAAGGCATGGTTTGTCGTGTCTCGGACATCATCATCCACTGTTTTATGTGTCTCCAACCACTGAGACAACAAATACTGCTGACGGGCGGCTAGGATGATCTTATCGTCGACGTCCGTGATGTTCAAGACAAACTCCACCTGGAACTTGAAGTAATGCCTTAGGATACGGCGAATGATATCGGTTGAGACATAGTTTCGCGCATGACCCAAATGCTATGTTATAAGAACTCAGCGCGCCGTCTCTTGCAAAGGCATGGTTTCCCCAGCACATACCGCATCGTCGTATACCGTCGGCCCGCACGCATACCATCCCACCTTCCGTCCCTCACCATCGATCGGCACGAATGGAGTTTTGCTTCTGGTCAGGGAGTTGTACACGCTCAGTTTCGGCAGCCGTGATCGAACTTCTGCGCTTGGTTCTGGTGGAGCGCGCCATTCTGGCTGTACCGCCGCCATCTTTGGTGGTGGAGGACAATATGCGCGTTTGGATGTTCTGTCGAAGCTGGCTGTTCTGAAGGCTGGTCCAAGAACGACGTAATATTTGGAGTGTGAATGAGATTGTAAGAGGTGGGGGGAGCTATGCAAGAGCAAGGAACGAATTGGTCGGCGCATGAACAGGATCACGCAGCAGAAAGGCGCAATAAATGAGGGAGATGTCTGCCGACTGAGTCACGGAACAAGTCACGAATGGAAGGAGTGGAGGATGGTGGACGAGGTGATGTTGGACTCACTATTGCGAATCATCAGCGCAGTCACGGCTGTCAACCTGACATTTGGCCCGCCGCGCATGTGCTCGAGTCATGGTCACGAAACGGCCGATCCCGACACCATTTCATCATTCCCACCAGGTCATTGCGTGGAATGATAACTTACCTTCATACACTGCAGCATGGGAACAATACTTGGATGTGCTTGCTCAGCATGTTTCGCCCTACGCGTGCTCACTGATCAAGTTGTTCCGCTCCGTTGAGCTTGCGGCCGAAACCACCGCCACGAGACGCTGCGTTCAGCCGCGTTTTAGGAACCTCACGCCAATCATGGAGCTGTCCCTCCGCTAATGTGCACGCTCAACCGGCATGGACGCCATGAACGCCAGCTTGATAAGGACGGGCTATAAAATGTACATTTAAGACGCAAGTAAGGCAAACCTATTCCTCAGTTCCCTTCGCTATTCCCTCCTCATCCTCAGATAGCAAGCAAACGCAGCGTGTGCCAAAAACAGCACCAACAAGATCATTTTCCTCTTGCAGCGGTCGTCATCGCATAGCTGTTCTCGGATACTGCCATCATGGATATCGACTCGACTCTCGCTGCCAAGTACCTTTCTGTTCCCACCGCGATCTTACTCTCGGGCTACTTCGCCGCACACTCGCAGAATGTAGGACCTAACCTGCTCCCACATTCCGCTCAGACCAGCACCACTCTGTTCAAAGCCGTGTACTATAGCGGTATAACGTTCGTCGCGCCCGTCAGCGCCCTTGCCGGAACCGCATACGCGTATTTGGCGTATGCGCATCCTGCTCAACGGACTCAATACGCTGCGGCTGCGGGACTGAGTGTGGCTTGTCTTCCATGGACGAGAATTGTTATGGCGGGTGGGATCGATCGGTTGATTGAATTAAGCCAAAAGAACTCGGCTGAATTGGAGAATGCGGGCGGTGAGGTCGTGAAATTGCTGAGCACTTGGGTCTGGCAGAACTGGGTACGGGCCGCCATGGCGATGGGTGGCGGCTTGGTGGGTTTTGCGACTGTATTGGCAGACAAAGCATAAGAAGGCTTGTGGTGCTTCGAATGTACGCACAGAATGTTCGGCGCTTTTATCCTCGAAAAGACATTCCGCGAGCCATGCTTTCCATTCCATTCATTTTGTAGATGACATGTCAAAATCAATCGCGACTTCGATTGGCGAGCCACCTCCTAACCACGAACTCTCTAATTTTGTATCTCTTCAGCATTCTTCCTACGTCCACTTGCTGCTCTGTCAAATTGCCAATGCTCAAGTCCTGTCCTGGTGCGGGAATATCCACATAACACAAGACCAGCGTCTTGCGTACCTGGCTTTGCACGCGATTGACGCAATGAAGCCATGACCAAGACTTGGCATCGTTCTCGTTTCGTGCCACCCGGCCGGCCTTTGTGCTCCAGTACGATTCCGTGTACGAAGGCATAATGAGGATAGCGAACTCTGCATGGGAAAAGACGGGTCCACGGTTGTACAATAGGTAGTCCACGGAGAATTTGGTGCCGGGCCGCACGACCCAGCCAAGAGAGCGGAAATGATGGTAGACAACGTAGTGAAGCAGGAACGGAGAGTCCGGAGCTAGTGGAGTACTGATTGGGGTTGGAGGGAATGTCGAATAATTACTGAATAAGTGGAGAAGGTCGGTGGTCGAGTAGGTAGAGGCTTGTGCTTCAGACACAGGTATGGACGGAATCTGGGAGACTGTCAGAGCTCCGAGGCCGTAGGAGAGAAAGAAAGCTTCTTCAAGGCTGAGCTGTAGATGCTCGTGATCTGTGATCTCTGGCTCGCCACCATTCGTACGACCTAATGGTTCGGCCTCGAGATCTACGTCAACATCGGGGTCTTGTGGGAGAATCTGGGGCTCAGCGGCAGCCACGATATCGGCGTCAGGAACTCGTCCGGCATCGAGTATGGGCTCCTCTTTCGACAAAGCTTCTGTTGCAAACGCTGTTTCTGGAATTGATAGGTGGCCATTGCCGGCGGCTGCGTCATGCGGTTCGTCTTGCTCCGCTTGGTGCTCTTCCTTCAAATCCCCTCTTTCCACAAGGCGTTGACGTCTGATTCTCTCCGCTTCCAGTCTCGCTCGCTCGAGTTTAAACAGTCGTCGTTCCTCTCTCCTACGTCCGGTCGCTTCTTCAGCGGTGCCGCCGCCGCCTCTCTCTGCTTTGAGCCTGGCTTTCTCCCTGTCCAGCCAACTAGGTTCACTGCGCGACAACAGCCCTTTTCCGAAGAAACCCATTTCCCATAACACCCGACTGTGCTTGGGAGATGTGACATGAACTGACCGGGTCTCTGCGGAGAAGTATCCTATGCATTGTTCCGGGAGTTGCGAAGAGGGTGGCGACAAAAGTTGGGACAGATAGATATATGCCACTCGAATCAAGGACAGCGGATTGGAAGGATGGAACGCTGGTAGTGGATGTATTTGCGCAGGTAAATGATTTCGGTGAATGTGGTTGTAATTTGGTCCTCTTTTCTTCGGCGGTCTCTTTGGTGGCGCGTTCGCTGTGTGAGTTGTAGCTTCCATCGGCTTGTTTGCCATGGCGTCCCTTATCACAGGATTCAGTAAAGAGATTTGCGGAGTGGAGGACGTGCGTATGTTGTTGCCGGACTCGTGCGGGCTCTGGAACCAGTATTGAACGCAAAATTAAACGGATGAAGGGAATTTCGTTAATTCGAGAAGGATGAACAACCTTCCGCAATGCATTCGAATACGGCAGTTCTTTACAACAAGGATAACTGGGAACAGCCAGATGAACAAAGAACCGACTCGTTCTATTCACTTCTTGCGAAATGGTTCATGCAAGTCATGCATTCGTGCACAGTTTGTTTCCCGTTGGCTCGAAATGAGATCGTCCAGGGCTTGATCGTTAGCTGTGATCAAAATTACAATTTTTCGGAAGAGTTCTGGACGTCAAGATCGCCCATCTCACGGGATCATTCTTGACTGTCTTGCAATAGAGAGAGTCTGACAGTATCTGGATTTTGATATAATGTAGTCATCAAATATTGGATGATCGATGGAACACGTCGGGATGATCCGCAGGCTTGTACATACAAGTGTGCCGTAACACCAATGGCGGGATGGGTGTCGTGTGTTTCCCAAGAGGGCATATAAATAAATGCATACACGTTACATGCACATAAGCCATCAATACACATTCTAGCGTCTCGTCCGTTTTCCGTTGCCTCTGTCTGCCACTGCTGCTGCCCTCGTCCTGCCTCTCAGCTTCATGTAATGCTTTGCACCGGATCCTATTGTCCCCTAACGATCGCGGCCTCATTCACAGTCCGTTCGGGTGGTAGCAAAAGAGGAGGAAATGGACGATTTGCTGGGCGAAGACTGGAAGGCGTCGCCAAAACCATCCACTACTGTTCCAGCATTTGGTTCGACTGCTTCCACGACGACATACAACAAGTTCACGTCGACCCCTCCACTCTCTACAGCAAACGCATCCAGATCATCAACACCGTTGACTCTCAGCAGACCGTCCAGCACTGTGAACGGAGGGAAGCAGACCAGCAACGACCAATTCGGCAACTTGTTGTCTCTGAAATCTCAGTCGCAGAAGGCAGGGAGTAATTTGTCGATTCAAGCACGGCAGGAACAACTGCTCGAGGAGAAACGTAAACAGCAGGAGAAGCATGCTCAATTATGGGACACCCTCGGAAGTGGACGAAGTACACCGCAGCCAAATGGTCAAGCTTCAAGCATAGCCCAAGGTCAGGAAGATGAGGAAGATATACTCGCAGCCTTCAACAAGGATGTCAAAGTGGATAACGCAAGCCATTTCCCTCCGCCGAGCTCGAGCACAGGAGTCTTATCATCGCAAGCATCTATCACGAACCAGACCATATATGGCACAAGTACAGATCTCGCTAGTTTTCAGGACGACGACGATCCGTTCGATCTTGCCTCGTTGGCTAAAGCCCCAAAGGCATCTGCTCCGGCAGTTCCAACACAGACCTTTGGGTCAGATGATGACATTCTTGGAGACTTGGGGAAGCCTGTAGACGCGCTACCAAAGAAGAGCGACTCGCTCCCTACAAGACCTCTGTCGGACGAGGAAGACCTTGCGGTGAAAGATCAGGGAGAAGAACCAGCGGATCGTGCTGTTGCAGAACTTGTGGACATGGGTTTTCCCCTGGATACATCCAAGATTGCTTTGGCTGAGAATGGGGGTGATGTGCAAAGTGCCGTAGGCTGGCTTCTACAACAAGCGCACGAGGAATCAAAGCAAAAGGCGCAAAAGGCCCGAGGTGGCGCTCAAGCTCGCACCCGAAGTCCCCAGGCTCAGAGCAGGAGTCCTCAGCGCAGAGACATTCCCGCACACGATTCTATGCCGACATGGATGCGACAAGAAAGCAGATCGAACTCGAGACCAGGCCGACACGACACTGTGTCGCCAGCCAATAGCGAAAGAGACCCAACCCAAGTAGCTTCAGAATTTGGAAGCAAATTTCTCAAATCTGCAAACTCACTCTGGAAAGCCAGCCAAAAGCAAATGGCGAAGACCGTTGCTGAGTTTCAGGGAGAACGTGACGCATCTCAGCCCAGGTGGATGGTAGGAGATAGCGAAGATTCGAGCCGATCGAATAGCCAAAAGCGGCAGGAAGTTCGAGCTGCTTCCACGCGGGTGACAGCCAGCCGGACTGTAGACTTCACAGACGAAGCTGCGCTGTTGGATATGCCACGAGATGATCGACCACTAAAAGCTGTTCGATCCGCTGCAACTGAAAGATATACTGAGTCTCATAGTCGAGGACGGTCCCCTGTCGAACCATTACCAAGCCGTCGATCGCCACAACCAATACCCATGCAGCAGTCAGTACAACAAGATAAGCGTCCTACAGCAAAGATAACTCGCCAAGATGTTGAGGAGCAATCTGCTCAAGCATACATTAGTCCTGCGAGGCGAAAGAAAACAGCGCCGCAACCAGCATTGATGTCTGAACCCGAGGTTGATCTGTTCGGTCCTGCTCCTACAAGTGCCGCCCCAGCTGTTTTGTACACTTCTGCCCCTAATCCTATAAACCAGAGCTCGTCGAGACCCCGACCTTCTCCAGCACCTGCGAAAGCAAAAGCACCATCACGAAACATTCCTGCAGTATCACCTACCGCGTTATCAACTTCGGCCCAGCATCGCAGAGCTGGTGGCGAAGCTTTCAAACGTGGTGATTATGCTGCAGCGCACGACTGTTATAGTGCAGCTCTTCAGCCGCTTCCAGCGACGCACCCTATCATGATCGTAATTCTCAGCAACCGTTCCCTGACTGCGCTGAAGACTGGTGATGCCAAAACAGCAGTCTCTGATGCTGATCGCGCTCTTGCGCTGATAGGCGATAGTCAAGGTGTAGACGAGAGCATAGATCTTGGCCCGGGCGATGGAACGAAAGACATGCGTGACTTCTACGGTAAGGCTGTGATGCGCAAGGCCGAGGCACTAGAACACATGGAGAAGTGGACAGAGGCGGCACAGATTTGGCGGCAAGCAATCGCAGCTGGTGTTGGCGGCCCCATAAGTCTGCGTGGCAGAGATCGTTGCGAGAAAGCAGCAGCTCCGAAAACCGTTGCACCAGCCAAACCAAAGCCCTCGGCGTTAGGGAAGCGACCACCTACCAAGGCTTCAGCTGCTGGTGGTATGCTGAAACCAGCAACGTCAAGTGACACCGCCGTCAAAGCTCTACGTGCCGCCAACGCTGCAGCGGAGAGGGCAGATGATGAAAAGTTTGCTCTTACAGATCAAGTGGATGCAAAACTCACTACCTGGAAAGGCGGCAAGGCGGACAATCTGCGTGCCTTGTTGCAGAGTCTGGACGGCGTGCTATGGGCTGAAGCTGGCTGGAAGAAGGTCGGCATGAGTGATCTTGTCATGCCCAACAAAGTCAAGATCATTTACATGAAGGCCATCGCCAAAGTGCATCCCGACAAGGTAAGTGAGAGACGCCCCTCAGTTCGATCATCTCCCGCCGATTTCTAGCGAAGTTAGGCAAAGTCACTGTTGTCTTGGCCATAAACAAATGCACAATGGCTAACATGTTTATTCTCCATAACAGATTCCCCAGACTGCTACAACCGAGCAGCGCATGATCAGTGCCGCTGTGTTTGCGACCTTGAACGAGGCTTGGGATAAGTTCAAGCGAGACAACAACCTTTGAAAATGCATGCAAGCTTGATAGGAACTTTTCATAGAATGTCTGTGACACAGCCCGAGCCAAGTCTAGTATAGATTTTGCTTGGCATAGCTCGATAGAACGCTGATGCATCCACGAGCCATTATCCCTACTCATGTGCGTTCCACAGGAATGACACGAGGATCGATCTATCCTACCTTACCTTTCTCACAAGGTGGAATGTGTCGCGGATCACTGTTGTGAAGTGTGACGTTCGTGTTCTAATTACAGCAGCACATATGACTTCATGCTCGTTTTGCGGTGATATTCTTAGCAGCTTGGCATCGACCTGACATTACTTTGTACGACCGCCCTCTCGGAACCATAAGCATCACAACTGCCTTGCATTCTCGTGTCACCGTCGCCACCGCAGCTTTGACATTTTGGTATATTCATTCTTTGATGATACGAATTATGGCTCCGCCCAGCATGACGTCGTATGCACTGTGTCTCGTATCCGGCACCTGGAATGTATAGCATCTCCAGAACCGGGCGGTGCTGTGGTCGGCAGCTGCTCGTAACAGAAGCATTGTGCACTATCAGCTTCTGTAAGCAAGGACACGAGTCTCAGAGGCAAGGGCCCTTGATGGCAGAGTAATCAGACATGACTTCATCGAAGCAAGAACAACACGTCGTTCTTTAGGTATTTATTGGAAGAACTTTCTCTGACATTTTGCTGAGAAAATTGGCATCAACTCTCTTCAAACACAAAAGACAGACTTGCATCTCTTCCACTTCCAAGAAATTATCCACGTCAGTAACGACAAGAACATCTTAAATCAAAAACCTCAGCAATGCATACCTCCCACATCATCGCCACCACATTCGCCGCGCTCGTGGCCGCCGCTCCCTACAACATCAAACGCAGCGACGAGTACTACGGCATCTCCATCAACGTCAACGTCGCGCAACCCGGGCAACCCGCTATCTATGAACCCGCTCCGGTCGAGATCAACAAGCTTACATCATTCGGCAACGACACGGTAGCTACTGAGCTGGTCTTCGACCATGAAGTCGCCGTCAACGTCGATCTGGCCAAAGTCGAGTGCCGCGCCTACAAGGACCAAGCAGGCGTGGTGCCGGGATCCAGCCCCTTCACGAACTCAACACCAGCGGAGCTGTCCACCAATCTGGTCACGATTGCGAGCATCTTGTGCTACATCACCGAGTAGGGCGGGACGTCGGGATTCTTTGGCATCACTGGCCAGGCCACGACTTAATGACCTAGATGGGTGAATTAGGAGTTGCAGGTTATGTCGCTTTACAGACGGTGTTTGTTAATCATTGAAAGTTTGACGGGAACTATCGTTTGTTTGACGGGAATTATCGTTTGGGCCTCGCCTTGACACGTTTCGAGGAGGTGGAAAGCGAGTGGGAAGTTTTGGGAGATGGAAAAGCAGGGTGCTAGTCTGTTTGCTTAGAAAGTATGTAACACAATAGCTAATGTTAATCAAAAGTTGGTCGTGCAACGAAGCACAAAGCATGAGTGCACTTTAGACCTCATCACGTGGGAGCGTGATGAGCACGTCTCCACAGTGGTCCGTGCCGACGCGCTGGTACACGTCTTCCATCCCACACGCTCTTTCGTTCATTCGCAGATACGCCGACCGTCACCTACCACAATGACGATGAAGCACCATCCTTGCATACAATATCATCATGAGCCGGGACTGGTGAACAGGCAATCACCTGAACATATGTCACCGGCTGCAGATCCTCCACATTGCTATCATGGCCTTTCCATTCTCCAAAATAGCCTCACTTCTTTCAGACCTGGAAGACATCGAACTTCATGATCCACCTTTACTTCCCAAGCAGCGACCACTCGAGTCGAGAGCCAAGGTCACCTCATGGTACAGCAGTAACCGCACGGCGATAAATCGCATGAATGTTAAAGATGCTTCCGCACTACTCTGGATGCTACTCCCAGAACGCAATATCGATCGTGTATACGGCATCCAAGCCAAGAGTCTCTGCCGCATCCTGTGCCGAGCTTTGGGTTTGAGTGCTGCTGGGACGCGTGATCTCGAGGCGTACACTTTGCCGGGCCGTGGGGATCTGGGATCGTGTTTGGAGCGTGTCGCCAATGCGCGCGGGCCTCCTGCCTCTCCACGGGTGACGCTTGCGGATGTTGATGCGATGTTGGAGCATTTGGCTGGGCTGTGTGCGTTCTCTGGTCCTGCTGTGCCAAGATCCTTCGACTCTTCGGCGAACAGAGCGGCCATCCTCCAAAGAATATTTCTACGTGCTACCGCATTAGAGAGCAAGTGGATTGTGCGATTAATCTTGAAAGATTTCTCCCCGGTACGATTGGATGATCTTACCGTCCTTCGAACCTTTCACTTCCTGCTCCCGGACTTGCTGCGATTTCAGAATAACTTCAAAAAGGCGGTATCGTTGTTGAAAGGTGAATTGAAGGATTTTCCATGTCAGCCAGACACCAGATCGGAAGACCTGCATCGTCAACAGGCTGTAACACTGATTAAACCGTGCATTGGAATCAAGGTAGGCAGACCGGAATTTCACAAAGCCAGAAGTCCGAAACAATGTCTTGAAATGGTCGGTCAGCATAAATGGGTGCTTGAGCGTAAGTACGATGGGGAATACTGTGAGGTTCATATTGAAGTCCGTCAGAATAAGGATCCAACTAGTTGGATCACCATTTTCTCGAAAGGCGGTAAGGATTCTACTCTGGACAGGAAGGGGCTTCACCCTACTTTGGTAGAATGTTTGCGACTTGGGCAAAAAGATTGTACAATCAAGCAGAAAGCAATACTCCTTGGCGAACTTGTGGTGTGCTCAGGTACCAACAATGTCCCACTCCCATTCGAAAAGATTCGAAAATATGTCACCAGATCCGGACGTTTTCTCGGCATCGGCGTAGACTCTCAAACAGATCCTGACGAGCATCTTGCCATCGTCTTTTTTGACCTACTTTTGCTGGACGAGGAGGTTGTGCTGCGTAGATCAGTTGAGGATCGCCGAGCTCGGCTGCGTGGAGTCTATTGGAAGAAGCCAGGAAAGGTGCTCGGTGCGGAATGGCGTGTTGTCGATTTTGCCGAGTCGGGTGCTCAAGACCAGCTTCTAACCCAATTCGCGGCCTCGATAGCTAGACGTTGCGAGGGCTTGGTCTTAAAGCCGTGTGGCGTACCATACGTGACCTTGGGTTCGCAGAGCAAGGATCACATTGACGGTTTCATCAAGCTCAAGAAGGACTATATGGAGGGCCTGGGAGACGAGGCGGACCTGGCAATCATTGGCGCAAGCTACGATGCGCAACGAGCAGCTAAGGTCAGCATACCTGGATTGCGCTGGACAGATTTCCATGTTGGATGTTTACTTAACAAAGACGATGTTCTGCGCTTTACCGACACCCGACCTATCTTTAAGATTGTGGACACAATATCTCATGCCACTTGTATACCAGCGCCAATACTCCAGACTTTGAACTCGGCAGGGCAATATCCTACCAGAAAGATTGAGGTTGGCGGAATACATCCACTGTTTGATATTGAAGATATCGAACTTCATCACCTCGAGGTGGCCTTCGACACGCCGATTGTCGTCGAAGTCCTAGGCTCCGAGTTCGTAAAGCCTCCGAATTGTGGTTTCTTCATGCTCAGGCATGCTCGAATCAGGAAATTGCACGAGCATAGATCGTGGATGAGTGCTGTGTCCTTTCAAGAGCTACAGGAGCAAGCACTCACATCTCGAGCTCCGCCAGAAGACTCTGAATCTCAGGAGATCCGGAGACGAGTAACAGAGCTGGAACGCAGATGTGTTCGGAAATTTGACCGCGAGCAAACAGCGACGCCAAAATCTAAGAGGAGTGCATCATCCACCAGTCCAGTAAGTGCAGGTGTTCCACCAGGGCGTCAGTGTTCTCTGCCTAGAGCAGCTCTGAACAAGACTCCTAAATCAGTAGCTCGAAAGAGGTCTGCTCAAGGTGCAATGAGCACCGACCACTCAATAGTGAGTGGAAGCTCGTCACCTTGTACTAGGAGGGTAGCACCCAGGGAAGCTCCTCCCCTTCAAGACGAGCGCAGGAAACGACCAAGACTTCAACCCGGCTCAATCAATAAATGTCCAGGTTCACCTCGCAAGTCTTCGCCTCTTGTGGACATTACGAATGTTGCAGCGAATGAGCGAAGACCATCCGAGGGTGACATTGAATCTCTCCCGATGAGCAGCATCTCAAGCGAACGATCTATGGTAGCGCCACGATCTTCTCCTGACCCTGGTTTGCTTGTCGGCCATTATACACCACCTAGCAGTCCCCCTTGTCCGTACGCTGAGCTTGTAGCGTGCGAGTCAAGCCAGTGCCTTTTCTCGAAGACCGTCGTCTACCTCGTGCCATGCATCGCCCTGACACCATACATTGCCCAGACCTTACTCGACCAGCACAACGCCGTCGTCGTACCAAGCACAACGCACTGGGAACGCGACAGCTTTGCTTATAAGCCTGGGACGGCTACTGTGTCTGAAAGCCAGGCATATGCTGATATGCGCAAGGTCGTCCTCGTGGAGCGCCATCGCGAGCGAGCCTTGCAGCAGATGAAGAAGGAGATCGAAGCACTGAATGGAGGGTCATTTCGTGAACGAATCGAGATGTGGGATTGGAGAGTGCTCGAGGAGGGACCATGCTGTAAGCACACCTTGCAACGGGCGGAGGCTATGAAGCACTTTTTAGGTGCTACTGTGTTTGATGAAGGTCAACGAAGTGCGGTATTTGTGGAGGTGTCGTGATTTAACATGATTGAGGAGTTTTGGGACTGGTGGGATTGTGATACCCCTTTTACGAGGTCTGGATGATGAGTCCTTATCTCTTATGCATCATGAGACACAATGACATTGGTAATTGTTGTTACGGGAAAAAGCAAGTGGGTGATGCGCTATCGTATGGATCAGGACAGAATGCAGATGCTCATAACACCAATTGATCCAGTCAGACAGCTTTATGCTTCCTCAAGCGCCCCTTCTGTTATGGTAATAGGCATGAAAGTAAGTCCTTGCTCAGCAAGGAAAGTCAGTCTCGAGGAAGCTTGACACTCAGCTGGGCCGCCAACCAGGAAAACTGGGCACCTGCCGTCGACTGTTCTCCAACTCCTGCGCCGCGAGTCTCTTTCGATGTCGTCGCCTGCGCTGTTCGGCCTGGTCAAACATGTCCATCGTATGCTGCCACACCTTGGCTGGTCCGCCCATGGCACGACACTGCGCCAGCACATTCTCATCGCCCGTCGGGCTCCCGTCCCAATCTAGCAGGTATGAACCAGACCCCACCTGCCCATCAGATCCGCATACTACCGACATCCCCTCGGGCACTGGTACTACTGGCCGCGCGAAGTCCGCGGCATCCGCAGCGGGATAGCAGGCGTTGGTCATCTGGAAGAAATGGCGCTCGCCCGACTCTCTGAGGTTGAGCAGCCAGGGCGTCATGACGGCGTACAAGACTTTGATCGCGAGACGTACAGGGCCTGATAGGCCTGACGTGATGCCGGTCTTGATCGTGCCTGGGTAGGAATGCGAGATTGCGATGCTCGGGTAGCGCTTGCTCAGCTCTTCGACGATGAAGTCCGTCATTACCACACAGTGCGCTAGGCAAGTATGTAACGAGAAGTGATGTCGTAAGTCGAGATCGTCAAAGCGAACCTCGCCTTCGGAGCCCGCGGCTAGGACGGTGATGACTCGTGATAGTTCGTTGGCAGCCGTGGCCGCCGAGAGCAGAGGCATGAGATTAAGGATGCAGCGAATGCGACCATAATAGTTGACCACCATCTTCTTATCGAGACCCTCCATAGTCTCGTCCCGACCTTTGAGAGTCATGTAACCTGCAGTAAGGAACAGCTGGTGGATCTTTGTCTCGCGTTGTCGTAGAATGGCGCACATCTCATCCACGTTGCAGAGGAGAGAGACATCTGACTCGAGCACTATAGCTTCGCCTTGGGGGTTGATGAGCTTTAACTTCTCGACTACGTCCTTCGCGTGTTCCGCATTTCTATACCAGAGTCAATAAAGCGTCAAGCAAATACAATCAATGCTGTTCGATCCTTCGATATGCGTTTGGCAGATTCCGAGCCAAGGACTCGTTCGCACAGGCTGCCGAATCTGGGCTTCGGCCACTCGATGATGCTTCCAGTCGTCCAACGCGTATCTGTGGGAAAAGCAAAAAAGCGCTCACCTTCCGACGATATAGGCCTTGGGTTTTCGTGTCCGTCTGAAGAATTCGTAGGCAGTACTTTCACCAATGCCGCCGGTCCCACCTACGAACACAGCCACTTGCTCGTGAGGCATACATGAAGCAGCACGTTCGTTGGCGGTTCGTATGGTACTGATCGAGAGGACATCCTTACTCGTCCCATATAGTCGCTGACCAACTCGCTCTATG
>PXOE01000194.1:0-27530 GCA_003012245.1 Microcyclospora tardicrescens | reverse complement strand
CGGCCTCGCGCGACCACACAAGACATCCGGCGGGCAGCTCGGGTCCGCGCAGACCACGACCGACCCATCGCAGACAGACGAGGGCGCACAGCAGAAAGCCGAGCGCGGCGAGCAAACGGCGGAGAACATGCGGTACGGCCAGGCGATCAGCGAGCAGGGCGTCGGAGGCATGACGGATGGATCGGTGGGTGGGGAGGGCGCGAGCGAGGCGAGTGAGGAGGGGTATGGGCGTGTGGCGCAGCAGGACGGACAGAGTGGGGAGGGCGTATCGGCGAAGGGAAGTCGGCAGGCGGCCGGGTATGGTGGGGAGGGAGATATGGATAATGAAATTGGAGGGTGAAAATTCTGGCGTTCGAAAGCTGCAAAGCATGTGTCACCGGCGGTCTATATCTGGCGCTTCTCGCGTATTCAGCCGTTCGAGAGGTGCGGTTCGTTCCTCTGCTGCAGCCGTGCTCTGCACACTCTCGGTCTCCTTTTCTTCGTCGCTGCTGCTGCGTTCGGGCTCGGGGTCCTTCTTCTTCAGGTTTGCTAGGCACGGTGCGTTGAACAGCTCGCCGGACCATGCGCCTTTAGCGGTTCCGGCAGCGATCACGATCCAGAGCAGGACCACGGCGGTGCCGAAGATCGTGCCGAGGACGCGGAAGAAACGGGAGGGGAGTTCCTCGCCGATCAAGATCGTGCTGACCGAGTATACGCCCAAGGGGAACGTGAAGCCCCACCAGCCCATATTGAAGGGGAACGGCCGCGCCATGTAGATGGAGGCGAGTGCAAAGGCGAACCAGATCAGTCCCCAGCCCCATAGAATCAGCGCAATGAAGAAGCCGAGCACGTAGGCGATCCTGCCGGCGAGAGGGTCGATGGACTCGGTTTGCGGGAACACGATCGCGGCCATCTTCCCCAGGTACAAGATCGTGTAGCCTCCAAACCCGAGAGGACCAAGGGGAAGGAACGCCGAAACAATGACTTCGCGAGGTGGCATCTTGTGTAAAGCGAGACGTTGGTAGTACATCACCAGCACAGAGAGGGCCATTGGAGCCGCCATGCCCCACATCACGTAGCAGGTGATGATTGTGCCTAGGGCGTACTGGGGGTTGGGCAGGATGCTTGATACCTCACTGCCAGTCCCGGCTGCCACGATGGTAGCAGCAATGGGCAGTAGTTGTGCTGCTGTGATGCTGTCGAGAGCTCTTTGATGTGAGGCGGACATGCTGTACAGAAGTTTATCTCAGTATGTTAAGATCCCTCAATGGGCAAAGAATCACAACCAGACTTACAGTAGAATCCCAAGACTGATTGTGACACTCACGGCCACAATGCTGTCCAGCATCCACATGGCCCAGCCTACCCAAACCGCCCATTCACCCCATGCCGGCACACAGACGAAGATCCACATCTCTACGATGGTGGCAAAGCCCATGGGAATCGTGCCCAGAAACAAGCTATTGGTCGGATCTGCAATCATCACCTGTTGCGCAGGAGACAAGGACAAATCAGTAAAGAAGTTTCGCACAACTCGAAACATGAGCATCGTACTTTCCAGATCTCGGGCCAGATGGTATATCTCAGGACCGAAGCTGTGAATGCCAAGCTGAAAAGCGCAACGTTGAGAACAAAGAAGACGATGCTGAGGTAGTATAGCCAGTCTGCCTTCCATGGAATCGTGATCAGGATGGTGGAAACTATGCCGGTACCCATGGTCACGGAGAACCAGGAGGGCGAGAAGTTGCGGACGATTCGCCGCCATCCTTGATCATGTTTTGATAGCACATTTCGTGCTGGAGGGGCTTTGAGAGTGTTGTGAACATTCTCCGAAGAGTCCGGTATTCTGTTCGTTGTTCTTCCGAGACTTGAGTTGTTTTCAGCGTCCAGCGTTTGAGCTGCTGTAGCCGTCATTGCAGGATTGTCAGCCATAGCAATATAACACACGACAGTGGCAATCAGTGTATGAGTAGAGGCCTGACCTAGGGAATCAAGGATGAGATGTTCATTTTATACTTCTGGCGATCGAAATGAACGATCTATATACATGTAAGGTACACCTTGTACATGAATCACTCATCTAGTGTGGTCGGCTCAAGCGGAGCATCTTGGAGCATTGGCGAGGTTGATTGAAATGGCCTGTGCATCAAGCTTTGACACCACTTCCGCAGACCTCTTTTCTTCCTCCGCATCACTTCTGAACTTCCACGATGTCTTTCACCACTGCCAACAGTCTCATTCGGGCTAGTAGGCTACCTGGAGCGACCGCATCGTATCATGCTACAGCTGTGGCGATATGGAGGAATGGATGTGTGTCGCAGAGGCGGCATTTCGTCCGTTCATCACCGGCGGCTATTGCGGTTGCTGAGATGAAGCCGAAAGATTTTGCTAGCCTTCGAGTCAATCAAGACAGGCTCATGAACGACATCCACTCGACCTGCGAGTGGGGCAAGGGTGAATCGTGGGGCGAGTAAGTCGAATCTCTTCTTCCTGCCTCTGTTAGGCTCCCGTCTAGCTTGTATGATGAACAACATTACACCCACAAAATATGAGATTCTTCGATGAGAAATCAAATATCAATACTAAGAACAGCCAACTGAACCCCCCGCATGCAATCACGCAACTTATAATGGCAATTTGAGATCATGGGCCTAGGCTAATAAATGACTCTGTTTGCAGCGGCGAGACCGAAACAGGGATGTCACGGCTCTCTCTGTCAGATTCAGATAAGCAGGCTCGAGACTGGTTCCAGCAGACCACCGAAGCACTAGGATGTATAGTTACTGTTGATGCAATGGGCAACCAATTTGCTGTCCGTCCAGGCCTCAACAATGAGGAGCCGCCGACGTACGCTGGTAGTCATCTTGATACACAGCCTACTGGTGGTAGGTATGATGGTATCCTCGGTGTAACGGCTGCTGTTGAAGTGCTCAAAGTTCTCAACGACAATTGGATCGAGACATCATATCCAGTAGGTGTTGTAAACTGGACGAACGAGGAAGGCGCTAGGTTCCCAATGTCAATGGTATCGAGCGGTGTGTGGGCTGAAGCCATCCCACTTGCAAAAGCTCACAACACCAGATCTGTCATCCCAGCCAACGATACTGCCACTATGCGTTCTGAGCTTGAGCGCATAGGCTATTTGGGCTCAGTACCCGCATCGTACAAAGCTACGCCCATGGCTGCACATTTTGAGCTCCATATCGAGCAAGGCCCTATCCTTGAAGCTGAAGATCGTCGCATCGGTGTTGTGCAGGGCGTTCAAAGCTACAAGTGGTTCACCGTCACAGTGCGAGGTCGTGACAGCCACACAGGTGCAACAAGCTTTCAACACCGCGCCGATGCATTACTGTCCGCATCAAAGATGATTGTAGCCAGTCACGCTGTGGCAAGCAAACACTCTGCGTTGGCTTCAACAGGAATCTTGACATTGAGACCAGGCTCTACCAATACCGTCCCAGGTTTCGTGCAATTCTCACTTGACATCCGTGCTCCAGAAGACAAGACTGTCGATGCTGTAGAAGCCGAGTGCAAGGATTTGTTCTCACGCATCGTTACGGGTGCCACAGACGGTGTTATGGACGTCAATGCGCATCACACCCCATCTACACGAGAATGTTCGGTTGAGTGGCGGACAGATTTTGTCTCGCCAGCAACGCATTTTCACGAAGACTGTATCTCATGCGTGCAGGCCGCAGGCGATGACCTATGTGGCGGAGCAGTAGCTGAAGGCAAGGACTTAGGTGCTTGGGGTAAGTTGATGACTTCTGGAGCCGGACATGACAGTGTCTACACGAATATGCGCTGTCCATCGAGTATGATTTTTGTGCCTTGTAGAGATGGGGTGAGCCATAACCCGGCAGAGTGTTCTAGTCCGCAAGCGTGTGCTGATGGGGCTAACGTCCTACTGGGGGCAGTATTGAGATACGACAAGCTGAGGGCAGATAGGAGTCGGACATGACATGAATAACGATATCACCATAGTAATTGCGGACTTGCACGATGTTTGAACGCCTGTCGGTCAGACTTGGATTTTCTTGCTTATACGAAGACGTGTAGCCGAGTCGGACAGTCCTGTTCGTGCCTCGTCGTCAGAGTGCAGATGTTTTGCCTTCTTTTGCTTGCGTGAGCATGCCTCGCATACAAGAAGCATGGCAGGCGCATAGAAGCCTCATGTGAGCATGGTAGGCCTACACGTTGGTCTCACGTACGCCATTGCCATCACCTCAGCTAGTAGAGATCTACGAGCTTGGAGGGGCAGCGCCACGGCCACGACCGAAGCCACCACGCTCACCACGCTCGCGGTTGAACTCTGGGTTGAAGCCAGAGCCACCCATGCCGCCCTCCTTGTCACCACCCTCACGACGGCGGTAGCTGTGTAGACGTTAGTATCCTGCCCAAAGATATGTTGTAACGATGAAGACATCACTCACCCTCCCTCACGGTCACCGCGGGGTCCACCACGTCCACCACCTCTCCTCTCACGGTCTCCCTCACCACCAAGCATGCCGCGCGGCGGAGCGTGCGAGCGCTGCTGCTTGACGTGGGTCTGAGGAACGATCTCAGCGGGCAAGTGAAGCCATTCGCGCAGGTAGTCGAGTCCCTCGGGGGTCAGGGTGTAGTAGTACCATTGCCAGGAGAACTGGGTCTTGAGGTAACCGCGCGAGGTGAGCGACTGGCAAGCCTTGATAACATAAAGGTTCTTGGTGTCGATCTCGCCGTGCTTGGGAAGGTTGAAGTCCTTCTTTGCGACAAGGACGCCCTCACGGAAGAGGTACTCGTGGATCTTTTTGCGGTCGGCCTTAGGAATCAACCTAGGAGCATGTCAGAGGTATGTCGGTGATATATATACACTTTGAAAAGTGCGGTCTCATCTGCGTACATGTTTGCGGTGTTGAGATGTTCTGAAAGTGAAGGTCTGCGGTCGCGAGTCGATCTTCAATTCGGAATTCGAAATGCTGAAGTTCGTTGGTGGTGAATTTCGAGAAGGCCCGTGCACATCTTGGCACACTCGCTCGAAAATGAACTTCAATTCTACCAACCGAATGTGATCCCCTCCACGCGACAACAGCACCCATCGTTCAGCACAGCAAAGGTCAACTTGTACGTCTCTGAACATTTTCGTCTACAATTGTCCCTCTACTGACATTCAATCTACAGTAACCTTCGCCAACAGCAAACATGGGGTACAGTCCACGAACCTCGCATACTTCCTTCACCGTTCGCAGTCACTGACACATTCGCAGTATCTCTCGTGACTCCCGTCACAAGCGTAGCGCCTCTGGTGCAAAGCGCGCATACTACCGCAAGAAGAGGTATGCATAACCCGATCGCTCCATTCCTAAACATCAGTTTCTGATGCGAAGAACAGAGCTTTCGAGAAGGGCCGTCAGCCCGCCAACACCCGAATTGGTGCCAAGCGCATCCATCTCGTCCGCACCCGTGGTGGCAACCGCAAATTCCGTGGTCTGCGTCTCGAGGCCGGCAACTTCTCCTGGGGAAGTGAGGGCATTTCCCGCAAGGTCCGCGTCATCGTCGTCGCTTTCCACCCGTCGAACAACGAACTCGTCCGCACCAACACCCTGACCCGCTCCGCCGTCGTTCAGGTCGACGCTGCTCCATTCAGACAATGGTACGAGGCACACTACGGTCAGCCAATTGGCCGAAGAAGGCAAAAGAAGGAGGATGCCGAGAAGGAGGATGTCAAGAAGAGCAAGAGCGTTGAGGGCAAGCAGGCCGCACGTGTTAAGGCTCAGGGCAAGGTTGAGCCTGCGATTGAGAGGCAATTCGAGGCCGGTCGTCTGTACGCCGTGGTTGCCAGCCGCCCCGGTCAGAGCGGTCGCTGTGATGGTTACATCTTGGAGGGTGAGGAGCTTGCCTTCTACCAGCGTGCCATCAGGAAGTAGACGTGGGCTCGTGTCTGGCGTTTGGGGGATTGTACGCGCTTGCCATGCTGTGCTTGGGGCATGGTATGGCAACAAGCGGATTCATGGCTATGATGGCACTATGAAGAGCACATTGAATGCTCGACTGCTTTACTGTAGCACATCTGATCAATCAATCATAACGTCAAAAAGTTCAATGCCTCTCTACTTACGTACAGTTCACATTGTGTCTACCCTTCTGCTCAACAAGTTGTCACCTCTTTTCTCCGCCTGCAATCTTTGGCACAAGCCCTCGTCGCTGGCAGAGACAATTCCTTACTGTAATATACCATACTCCATGATCGGTATCCTGATTGAATCGCACGTACCTGGTCGTCTCAATGGCTTTCTGATCAAATACTGTATATCAACGTCGGCAGCATGAGACATCCATTATCTCCTGACAACGGGAAGTAAGAACGAGACACAACGCACGCAATATGACGCCTGCAGACCATCACTCGAGATGTTGTTATGGAAGGTGCACGTGCAGAACAGGGATCGCTCAGACAAAATAGTATCTTCGATACGGCTACGTAGCCTTGCTTTTGCCTTTACCCTCATAGGATTCCGCCGCGACTGGTTGCGGATTCCCACTCTCATCCTCGTCCTCATCTTCATCCTCGTCCTCTTCGTCCCAGCCGAAGAAGCTCACACCTGAACTCTGCTTCTCTTCAGGTTTGGCATGCTCGCTAGCATCGGAGCTCTCCTCCTGCGAAGCGTCCTCACTATCATCATCGTCATCGTCCATCTCAGCATCACTTTCCGATCCTGTCCTTAGCATCTCCTCCCTCATCGCCTTCAACACTGCCTCCCTCGTCTTCTCCTCCGCCAGCTCCTTGCTCTCAACATACTCCGCATCCAATCTGCCTTGATTGGCACCAGTCTTGCCACTTCGGATCTCTTCCTCTCTGCGCTCGGCTGCTTTCACGACCTCCTCCCAGCGCTTCTTCCGCTCCTCCTTCTCCTTCCGCTCCATCTCCGGCTTGATGGCCAGATACTCCGCCAGCCGCTTCGCCTCGTCGACCGTCCGCAGCCGTCGTCCATCGAGATTGCGGTTCGAGCCGTTCACATTGTCCTGGTTCTGCCGGTTCTTGCGACTACTCATGCGTCCGCCAGCGGCGCGTAGTTGGGAGCCGAAACCGCCTTTTCCGCCGCAGATGCGCGAGCTGAGACGGAGGGGAAGGAATGTCTCGCTGGGATCCAATAGAAGTGTAGAAATGGGGTTGTGGTCGGAGTGCAGGAGTTGCTTGTTGTTGGTGGTTGTGATGATTAAAGGGTGGTTGACTGGCGGCAGACGAGCAAGTATGGTGCCAACGACCTCCTTTGTAGGTGTTGAGGCACTGACGGGCAGTGATAGTGTGCGTGGTAGGCCTAGGCCAGCGAAGGATGTGAGTAGGATGTTGACCATTCGCGAGGGAGCGGCGGGCGTGTTGTGCTCTCCGGTCGCATGCATGGCGGGTGACACTGCTTGTATGGAAGTCATGATAGCAATCACTCGTTTATATGTTGTGATGTGAAGAGTTTAGGAAGTGGGCTGAAGGACGTCAGAGCAACCACGAAGTGAAGACTGGAGATTCAGTGGCGGCGGCAACAGCCGAACATTCACTCGACACTACAGCCATCTACTTCATTAGTTCTCTCCACAAAGTCGAACACATGGCGTGGAGGCCTCATATCATTCGAGACTCCAGTACAATGGAAGTTCGAGACATGCAGCGAAGAGATGGCTTTACTCTGCGGCTGAATATTGCAGAGTGATACGGCGAGCATGTTTTAATGTCGAAGTCCTAACTATGAATGGGCCTTGCCCTGGTTGATCTGCCATGCTTTGACGGCGGTGTTAGCAGACCCGGCCTCCATTTGTCTCATTGAGGCGCGGTTGCTCTTCCAGGAACGACAAAAAATGTAATCTAGGCACATATGCTCAGAGTTTTGACCTGAAAGTGAACGTGAGAGGTTCTATCATGTGACTGCCCCTGGCCACAACATTGAAGTGCCACTATCAAGATCGTCTCTCTGAAACACGACACGGTGGGAGAAGGCCTTCACTAGCGAGCTTGAGACAGCAGAGTTCACGCGGATAACTGTCAACGCAATTTCTGCTAGCTACCACCCGTACCATGTAAGACCTGGCGACTACCAGTCCAGCATACCTCGATCATTGTTCAGCACGACTGACGACGTCTACGCACTGTGTGCTTCACGAAGGTTTCCCTTCACAGCACCATTATCGCAACAGCGAGTGTGCTCCCTAAAAATTTACGAAACGCTCGCCACGATGAGCAGTCACGCATGTTGCCTCGAGGTTCCTGGGCTACCAAAGAGCACAGAAGAAGCATCCATCAAGATGTGCGAGGACCAAAGCTCTGATCCCATCAGGCAAGACCCGACGCATCCAACTTCTATGGCCCACCCAGCAGACATGGACACCAAGTCAGTGGCCTCGACCACAACGCTACCGCACATCACATCAATCGAAGTTGCTGAAAGCCCAGGAATTGCACTATACTCCCTACCCTTGGAGGTTCGAATCATGGTCTACGAATACGTCTTCGACGCCAACGACGAGACCAAAGCAGTTCACTTGCATGTTCACGATGAGACGGTCAGTCAGTGTATGTTCAAGGAACTTCGCGAGACTGGTCATAGCATCGCTGCGCTCTTGTGCACCTGTCACAGCATTCACGATGAGGCTGTCCGCATCCTGTACAACAACACTCGTTTCGAAATTGCTCTTCATGAGGCCAAAGCAGAAGAGAAGTGTACCCCTCTCGAGCACGAAGGGTCTTAAGCTCAAGGATGTCGCGTCCTGGGCAAGCTGTCCGAACTCATCAGGTCCTTCAACAGGATGGGGTCAATGATCATCATAGCGGATCCACCTGATGGTGGTACAGATATAAAAGTCTCACGGTTGATGCTCTTCCTGACTGCGATCAGCTACGAGAAGCATTCAAAATTACTAGAGATTCGGATGGATTGGCATCGATGGGTTGCGTTCGTCACCGATAAAGCCGGGAATTATGCAGGATTCAAATTATTGCTCCACAAGCATCAGCGCGATGTGACCATTGTCTGGGTTTGCCCCGCATGGCCCTCAATCGATATGTCAAACATGGCTCTTGGCGTGCGATACCTTGGTGCTTCTAGGATCTGGGTGTACAGATAAGATTGAAAGGAGCCGAAAAGCAGTGCCAGCGAGCACAGCAGTCGACTAGCAGGGTCATGATAAAAAATATTGGCTCGAGAGACGAGCCAAGGGCATCAAGGTACGTCCAGAGGATGGCAGTCATATGCCAACGACAGAGCTTGTAAAACGACATGAGGTCGGGCTACGGCAGCGTCGCCAACAAAGAATGTTTCTTGGTTGCTCTTGCGTCCAACACAGCTAGCTTAGGTGTACCTCGTGCCCTCGTCTTCGATATCGTGATCACGTTATGCATAAAGTGAATAGCTCTGTACACTGAACCATTGTGCCCGACTCAGCCAGAGGAGGCCGCGCAATGCCACAGCAGACGTTATGAACGACGGCGTAGGCTTACTCCTTATTTTCGAATCCGAACTTTACCGGATTGCAAGGCGCAGTGCACTCGATGCTTTATGCCGAGCCCTGGCGTTACTCGGCGTGAGAGCGACTCGCAACCATCTGAATTATGCTGCCTGGGCGCGGAGAAAGGTTCAGCCCGATTTCCGAGGCGCTTAGAGACTGAGGGATGCTGTGAAATGGTCGAGTGACGATCAGGGTGAGACAGGTGAAGTGCTGGGCGTGGCTGAGGCGCGGCCAGAATCTCCTCCGTCGCTTCTGCCGATCCGCGGGACTGACTGCGCCTCTGCGCTTCGTGCATGTTCTACCCACCGCATGCATGGTTGTCAGCGTAACACAGTACAAGTACATGTAGAAACTGCCAGTCTTTGCTATTTGACACTTCCACTCTTGCACAACACACAACTCCCATATCGCTGCATCGATATCCTTTGCACCCCCACATACATAGCAGATCAATGGCAACCATGGCCATGGAGATGTCCACCCCACCAACCTCAACCTCGCCGTCACGGCGCCACTCTCACGGCCTCTCCATCGACCTCTCTGACCTCCCGCCGTTATCTCAACCCTCACCCCCGAGCAACACCCTACTCATAACCAATCTGCAAGCCCCCGAGATCTTCTCCGCCAACATCCTCGAGAACATCCGCAAGTCGATCAACGAACATGCCGCCATCCACACTTTCAGTCCCCTAAAGTCGATGCGCCGCATTATTTGCACCTTCTACAGCATCGACGAAGCCGTGGCGATCCGCAAAGTCCTTGACGGCGAGAGTGTGTTGGGCAGCCGGGTCCGCGTCTACTTTGGACAGAACACCAAGATCGACCTGGAGGACCAGCACTTGCACCTACCGAAGAGCCAGAAGCTGTTCTTCATCTCGCCGCCGCCGAGTCCGCCAATGGGCTGGGAGATGCGGAACGAAGAGCCACCGAACAAAGAAGTACACGCGGAGGATTTGGCACAAGCACTGTCAAGATTACATGCTCGGCCGGAGGCGGATGCAGCTTTGCACGAGCAGCAGCAACCGGGCGAGGACCGACCAACGCTTAGAGTCTCTACAAGACAACGCTCAGGAACCGGCACAGTGGTGTACGACCCAGAGGAGCACGGCCACAGCCCGGACCTACCGGCTATCGCAGTGGAAGACACAAGCGAGAGCCCAACGGACGTGCAGGAGATGGACGTGGACAAGAAGTTTGTACATACCGCACGACCACCTGTGGAGTTGATGGAGTAGACAAAAGCATTTGGAGGATTGTTTGTCGTGGTTTTCACAGGCGAAGCATTGAGTTCGGAGCATTTGATATTGGTCAGCGTGGTATGAAGGCCACTCGAAGCAACTCAGCGAATTGAGCATTTCCTACATTAATGGCTAGAAGGCGCGGATGTATTGATTCGTGTTTGCTATCAAAAAGCCTTATACTATCCAATGTTCACTCTACGCGCATAAACTCATTTCTCGTCCACTGTCTGTAGAAACGCCGTCCACAACATGAATGTTCAAACACAATATGACGTCATTTAAAGACCCTCAAATCCCTCTGATGTCTCCCAACTCTTTGCATACTCACTTCTCACAGTCATACGAGAATGATGCGGCCACATGATCACCCGCATGACAGGATGAAAGACTCACACGTACATGATAGATCAGAACACACGTTTCGACATGACTGTTGATCAGTCGTGGTATGCGAATCTGAGAGAATCGCTGATCGCGCATGCCAAGTCGAAAATTTCTAGAATTCTGGAGTGTCGCGCGACCACTGGTTGGTGAAGCATTCGCCACTGCTGTACAAATTACGAATGAGATATGATACTGCGACAATACTCTGGAATCACAGACTCGTCCCTTGAATGAGCGACAGAGATCGAGCTCGATTCCATTACAGTACGACCAGGCGAACGCAATGGGATTTTCCTTACAGACGAAGTAGGGATTCCAGATCTGAGGCTTGGTGAGCGGCCACTAATGACGATTGAGTATCCAACCTCCTACCAGTACTTCCCAGGAGTACATCTGCAGCATCCCAGGCCTAAACGAACCATAGGACCAGAAGTTCCAGGCGGGATTGGATTGCTTGGTTTACGTGCGAACCAGCACGAAAGTTCCCGAAGAGCCTCTTTTTCTAAGCGACGGCGACCTGCATGCTTTGAACAGGTACCGTACCGAGTCATACCGTCACTGCAAATCCACGGCGAGGTGGCGAACATGTACTTTGTGGTTCATTTCGCCATTATACGTTGTGCTGATTCTGTGTTTCGGCATAGACTTACAGTTCTGATGATAGGATCTGCCGAGGGTCGTGAATCTAGGGAAGAGTTGCGCACTGCACAGCCCGACCCTTCCCCAGATTTTCGCACCGATGCGGCCATACATGTTCATGGAAATCCAGTTGCCTGGCTGTCTTTTCGAACGCACTGCCACTGACACCCTCTAAACTTTATTCCTACCACATCCATCGCACTGGTGTCTGATTCTGGAATGAAGTTGCTGTAGGCATCGCTATTCTCGAACTCTCTTTCAGATGACTGGGTAGTCAAGGTAGTATATATATCTCCCTTTGCCTTTCCATCACGTCTCTTCTATCAGAATATCTTCCTTAACATCACATCTCAACACCAACACTTCGAGATTATCGATTGATACACTCATCACTAGTGTTACGCCACCAGCGAATTTTAGCCAATATGGCGACCACTACCACGACCACGACTCAAACCACAACGGAGGCTCCAATGTCGGCACTTCGCAACCTAAAAGACTCCATGAAGTCAACTTGGCGGACAGGTGACCGGAAACAATGGACCCGGCATCACTGGATGTTAGAATTGCTCGGAATCCAGCTTGACGAGAACAACCCAGCAATGCCGGTACACGCCAAGACTGACAAGATGTCTTACCTACCTCATTGGGAAGGCCATCTCTGGGTGTGTCTCCATGCGCTGTGGCCGATAGCGCTGCACCAAGCCTATGTTGCGTACACGGGCCAGAACCTGGGATACATCGCAGTCTTCCTCTTGTACACCGCAGCTTTCAAGATCAACGCCGTTCATGAGTTGCGCATGATGCGCAAACTCGCGCTGCAGCATGGATGTCTCGATGGCGACAAGCATGCCCGGGACCAAATACCTGACCACAGCGTGTCCAAGACCATGCACGCTCTCACCATGACTTCAACCGTACGCCCGATGATGACCACCTTCATCGCCTACCGCATGAGCCAGACCCCCGCCTCAAGCCTTTGGTGGCTATGGGTTCCTCTCGAAATCGGCGTCTACCCGATCGTCCTCGACTTCTGGTTCTACTGGTACCACCGCTGCATGCACGACATCGAAAGCCTGTGGAAATACCACCGCACGCACCACCTCACCAAGCACCCCAACCCGCTGCTGACCCTCTACGCCGACCACGAGCAAGAGTTCTTCGACATTTTCGTCATCCCCTTCCTGACCTGGGCGACGATGAAGCTCGTCGGCTTCCCCATGGGGTTCTACGAGTGGTGGATGTGCCATCAGTACGTCGTCTTCACCGAGCTGTTCGGTCATTCGGGGATCCGCCTGCTCGTCACGCCCCCGACAACCGCGACGCCGTTGCTGAAGTTTTTCGACGCTGAACTCATCACCGAAGATCATGATCTCCACCACCGCAAGGGCTGGAAGAAGAGCCACAACTACNNCAACTACGGCAAGCAGACCCGGCTTTGGGATCGTCTGTTCGGGACCTGCCATGAGCGCTACGAGACCATTGAGGCGAATATCGATTATAGCAGCCCGGCGCACTTGTCGTGGTTGTAATTTTTCTTTTCTCCACGCATGTTATATAGATAGACGCATTGTTTTCCCCTTTTTGGGCTTTCATTATATAACCTAGATACCCCATCATCGCATCGCATTGCGTCGCATTGTAGCAATTCAACAAAAGAACCATTTATTGTCAAACACCTTTTTTACTTACTCTAGTATATCTGAACAGATCTTTCCCTTGTCGTATCTTCCTGTATCGTATCGTATCGTCTATCGACCGTACACTCCCTCCTTGCCGCTCCTCAAGTATGCCTGTTCTACATCAATATCCATCCTATTGATGCTACATGCGCAGTGTACTGAACGCTTGGCAAACGCGGAAGCAGGGAAGGAAGGTCGCGTTGCCACGAGCAAGGAAAGTTGTTAAAATGACCTGCTTTATTTGTATCATCATACATATATAGATAAATATGCTCTAGATCAGACGACAAGATTGGTCATGCCATGCAATGCTATGCCATGCAGCACGTAACGAACTATCCAACGATTTAGCACGAGCTAGAGTCCCTGCACCCTGAGCGCATACTCTGCTTCCCTTCCATCGACACCTCCCCGCCCCTCAGCATCGCATCTCCATGACCCCATCGCTCCGTTACGGCGTCTGCGGAACGACCTGATTGCCGCCATCCATCAGCTTCGACGTCAGACCCTGCATGCGGCGGCCCATCAGATCCTCCGAGCTAGCCAGGCCGGTCAAGGACGGTTTGCGCGATAACGTCAAGCCGCGAGGGGGCGGGGCGCGCGAGCGGCGCAAGATACCGCGGCCGGAAGGTTGGTTGCTGCCGATGCCGCTGCCGCTGGACTTGCGGCGGGCGGCGGTGCCGACGCGTGGAGGCGGGTGGTCAGCGGAGGCGTGTGCGCCATGGGACTTGCTCGCGGCCGCGAGGGTGATGGAGGAGAATTCGAGAGGGATGTCTTCGTTCTCGCTATCGCGGTCGGCTGAGGAGGTGGTTGTGTTGTTGTTAGTGGTGGAGAAGACGGACGTGTTGGATGCAGCGCCGTCACCGCGACGTTTGTGATTCTGAGAGTTGCTGAAATAGCCACTGCCGCTGTTACTGCGGAGACCGACAGGGCTGTTGGTACGGGTGTCGACTGGACTGGCGGTTGTGGGCGTTTGGCTTTGCTGTAGTTCGCGCTCGTCGGCTGCGGCGAAGACTTCGCGCATCCAGCGGCTGCATTGGTTGATGTACTCTCTGCCCTCCTCAAAGACGGAGACGAATTGCATGAAGCCGTGCGAAATGCCCGGGATCAGCATGACTCTTACATAGTCGGCGTCATTGAATTCGGCTGTCTCAGGGACAAGGCCAAGATCTTGTCTCGTACGGAACTTCTGGAATTGAGCCTGGCGCAGGCGACCAGCGAAAATGACCGTGTCGTCGACCAGCGGATCGCGCTCTCCAGTCATGAAGTATGTTTTGGGGAAGTCTGCGAGGAGGTGCTCGGGAGCGAGAAGCGGGGAGAGGTAGTAGTCGGTCGCGAAATCGGGACGATTGTGTGGACCTATATAGAGGATGATCATGGCTCGGAGCATCTCTGGCGAGAGGATGCGGTCGTTGAAGTAGGAAATCATGCTGCTCATTGCTAGTCGTGTCTGGAGGGGTTTGGGTCCGGAGGAGAGAGACCGAGTGCGAACGCTGGACGAAGCTAACTGTGGGATTGGCACAGGAAATGCTGTTGCGCCGTCAATCTTGATCGCAGTAGGGGACTCGGTCATGACAGGAGGGTTGCCATCCCTAACAGGCCGTTGACCAGTGCTACGGCTTCGTGATGGGCGAGGAGATTCGTCATCCGAAGATGCGTATGGAGTTGTTGGATCAAGACTGGAGTAATCATTTCGTTTCCGTTGAATGATATTCTTGTTCGTCTTACGACGCTCCGGTGCTTTGATAAGCGCCATTTGCTCGTCTGTCATCCAGTTGTTGATGCTCATATCCAGAGCCGGATAGATGGACATGAACGCTTCCGGAAGGGGAATGCGGACAGGCTCGCCGACGCGGTCGAAGTGCGCCGCTGAATATGGTTCTTCTTCGATGATNNCCACGCATCTCCCACCAGTCTCCATCACTGACCGATAAGCATCGTAACATTCGTCCAAAGCGTATGGATAAGGATATTCCGGGGCCTTGCGATAATCCAATGCTACCACAGGCAGACCAGTCTTCCATGCCCAACCCAACAGTTTGTCGTCATGGCATCGCGGGTCCATTGCTACGAATCCTCCACCTGGAATATCGAACACAATCTTATCATGATTCGCAAGTTCTTGCACATTCCCGTCAAAGTACAGCCACGCTTTGATGGGTTCTTTGTAATGGCTGATTCGCGGTCTTTCGATGTAGATTTGTCGTGGCTGATACTTGCACATCTTCGGCCTCATCACGGCATTGACCCATGCGATATATGGCGTCCGTGATTTGTTCCAGCTATTCCGAAGGTGCTCCAGTGTGATCGCACCGCGCACATTGCGTACCATCACATCTGCCTGCTCGGCGCAGAACAGATAGTAGACACTGAAAATCAAGCTGCAGATGTCCTTCAGCCAGACAGGCTTTATGCGCATTGCAGTCCAGAAGCCAGCGTCTAGCGCCGTGGTCACCCATGTTGCCCGGAAATAGCTTCTCTTGTAAAGATTCGCAAGCGGTTCGGGAGACTCAAGCCCCACGACTCTGGCGAAGTTACGCGATGCGTAGAGAGACACGCAGAAGATGATCAGAGTACGGTAGACGGATAGTCGCTTCGATAGGTATTGGGAGATCTTGTTCACTGGCCAAGGGCCGTGCTGTGGGGTCTTGCGGAGGATGAGTGACCAGAGGAGGACTACTGTGAAGACCTGAGAAATAACCAAGTCAGTGGTGGTTTGCGCAGCATTGGTGTGGTCCCCATTTTTACCTGGTACTTGCGAAATTTGGTCGAAGGACGACCGAGGATATGATCTATCATGCCGGCAATGAATCGTCGCTACGCATCTATTCTATCGTGGTCTCAGAGACGTAAAAATGTAGCAAGGTCCAATGCGTATATATGTCATTCACGCCGTCCATTGACCATCTGTCGTATTGAGACACATGGCCTATTGCGTCGACTTCCGGCGGTGAGAGTCAGTAATATTCCACCTACTGGCTGGGGGCTGAGGACTGAGCAATGCCTAAGTGTGTGCAGACCTAGATTCAAGGTCGACGTACACTCAGCGTGAAGACGAGATAAAGCCGTCACATGGCATGACTATGCGGGCCTTTCCCCAAGCGGCCGAGCAGAAGGTCAGAAAACTACGGTCATGCGTCGTCCTGGGGACATCTGGACCTGCATGTGCTTTCATGTGAAAGTGGCTGCGGGTCTACTCGGGTGCTGTGGGACCGTGGTATTTGACATATATAGACCGCCGTACCAATGTCTCGCACACTACACGCCGATTACCTGACAGTTCTTGATCATGTTATGAAGATCCTTTACATCTTAGTGTTTCGACTTGTCGGTCATGTAGAAGAGGCAAGTATGGCACTGTCATTGAACGGTATATGACCAGCTGCCAAGTGATCCATCTCTAGGCGAGCTTGCGACGCTTGAGCCGCCGTCAAGCTGGCCTAGTACTGTTCACTGAGCTGATCAAGAAGATCCAGAATATCGAAGACAACAAGCTTTGCCATTTAACCACTATCTGCAACAAACTACCGGAAGTTCCACATAGTCCATGCGCGTTACTGCATATACTCGACAAGGCCTTTGTGAACAGCTGCCCTATGTCATGATGCCCCACGACTTGTTCAAGAGGATGAGCTGCTGTCGCTCTGCTGCAATCCAATGTGGACGTCGAAGTTGTAGGCGCGGTCATTCCCATCCAAGGCGTCGGTGATGCAGGTGACGGTGATCTCCGGATAGCCGTTGATAGTAGTGGTGTAGCTCTGGTTTCCACTCGGCTGCCACGAAGTGGAGTCGTTGTACCAATCAGCAATGGCACGCGAGGTGTCCTGGCTGAGCGCAATGAGGTTGCTGGCGAAGCGCTGGACGTCGTAGCCCAGATAAAAGCCTGATCGGGATTAGTAATTGACAGCACAAGGGAAGGAGAGCTTGGATTGAATACTTACTTCCTCTGTCACAGGCGACGGACATGGCGAGGCCAAGGCCTTCAAACCACTCGTTATCTACTAATGCTTAGTACTCGTTCATTGTTTCAGTTCGGGGATGGTGTGCGACTGACCATTCTGGAATGCGTAAACTGCATACTGGGCAACGGGATTCGTGGTTGAGATCGGTCCAAAAGGGCCAGGGACGGAGTCTGCTCAATCATTCTTGGTCAATACATGCACAAAGCCAACAAAGATATGGAAAAGAAGTTCCTACTTTGTACGGGCAGCAAAGACGCCGCCTTCCAAGGCCCACTACCTGCATCTCCCTGTGCAATCACCGCATTGTCTGCATACCAGCTAGTGACATTCCAGGTCAAATTGGCATCCCAGTTGTAGATCTGGACAGTCAGACCGTATGAGCGGTGGACGAAGTCCGCAATGTAGAAGATGATGATCGCAACGAGCGCTGCAACCACACCAGCGGCAAGTCCGGAGACAATAATCGTGCCGATCATAACGGCAGTCTCGCCGACCATGAAGCCGCCAGCTACGGCACCGGCGGCCGCAGCGTCCACGGCAGCGTTCAAGGCTGCTTCGTAAACGGCGCCGAGGATCATCTGCTTGACCATGTTGCCCACGACCAGCGCGACCATGGCACTGGCAGCGAGAGCGGTCAAGTCCACCGGCATGCTGTTCAGAGTCTGGTATGACAGTCCGAGAATCTGGCCGTTAGCCGAATACGAGCCGGTCTGAACAACACACTGGGTGGTGGGTGTGCCATCAGCAGCGTTATTGGTCGTGATTGAAGTCGTATACGACCAGATCCAGCCCGCATCACTAGCACAGATGCGGTATTCCTGGCCGTCGGAAGGATTTTTGGCTGTCACAAAGCCCGCGGACGTCTGGTCCTTGTTCTGGTTAATCGTAGTCAAGTTTGGCTGGAGGTCCAGCTGATTCTGCTTGCGAGCAGCGGCCAAAGCTGCGAAGTCTCCAGCAAGGATGCTCGCTTTCAGACCGGCTGTCAAGTAGCTTTGGCTGGGCGAAGAGGCACCATCGTCTCCAACCAGATGCCTGCGTCCAGTAGGCGTCTTCCACTGGCCTGGACCGATGAAGCTAGTGTCCGACTTCACTGTGAATGCTTCAGCATTGATATGATATACTCAGGGAAGATGGGACTCACCAAATTCCTTGCCCGCGAGCTTCTCATAGATGAAATCGGGAAGTGGTGGAAGTGGAGGAGACATTTTTGGATTGATCTTTCAGGATGATGGTTGTCGGAAAGGTTTCAGATGTGGTAATGTGGTGGAGTGTGCTGGAAAGAAGTTGAAAAGACCGTGGAGGCACCATTGCTTTATACGATGCTCGTTCATGCTAGAATGTCGTTGCACCTCATCTGCTGATGCGTTCAGATATCAGCATCTGTTATCGACGCCAGCCACAATCCAGCAAGACTCCACTAGTCTTTGGCGACAGTGAATGTTATGGCGCGGCGAGGCCGAATGATCTACTGTACTCACAGCGGTAGCCTGATCCTACCCAATCTTGTTCTGAAGGTTGTGGACTATCCCAGCTGAGCAGCAGCAAGTACTGTTCTCCATCCCCTAGCCCAGGTCGTCTGCTGTTGGCAAGCATTCGACGAGTGCGAATCCGGCGAGAAGAGTTAAATGCTCCCATAGTTAGTTAGTATTGGCGAAGACCAGCCATTGTAGCGGTGTGCACCCAGCCCTTGTGGTAGCAATGAAGTGTTTAGCGGAACGGCATTGATGGATGCAGACCTCAGCACAGTCTTCGTTTTGTGGCTGGCTGAGTTACAACTGTCTGGCAATGGTACTCATGGTTGAGGTCACTTATCATGGCTGCATAACGATTGTGTGTTTGGCCTGCCGAGAGAATCATAATGTGGACAGAGCTCAACTTTGTGTAGTGCATAGACCAGCTTTGGTAGAGCATTATGAGTGGTCAGAATTCCTGCTCACGCGGCACAATTTTGATGTTCAGGGTTAGCAGAAAAAGAACACTACCCTGCAGACAAGCGTTATATTGGCAAGTCCCTGCTTTTACCACGCAAGGGTCGTGCTTAAAGACCAGTACTGGAACAATATAGCTCTTCTCAGCTGGCCACATGCGAATGGCGTTTCAAGCTTTCCGTGGTCTGGCTCTCGCGACTCACCATGAACGTGAACAAGATACATGTCTACCCAATATAAATGCAGTCTTGCTGTAGGGCTGATCCTTCGATAGTTGTTTCGCTCGTGGTTTGACGTCCAGTGTTGGTAGATGGCGTCGAGCACTAACCAAATAAGCTGACAAAGTGTACGCGACAACGTGTACTGTTCCTCCGTTATCTAGAAGGCCTCGAACCCAGCAGTCGTGAATCTTCAAACGTACTTCGCATGTACATGTCTTCGACACAACACTGCATACGCGAAGTGATCGATGTGCATAGCGATCGCTATATTTTCCCGAAGTTTTGTAGCTTTTACCGCCTGGTCCCTTGCTGCCATGCCAGGACACGTGGGCATCCAAAGACAGGTGGGTACACGGAGCGCAGCGAATGTACATGTAGCCTTAGCAATACCTCTTGTATAGAAGTCCCAGTACCCTGGCGACAGTCCTACTTCGAGACTACTTCCTCTCCGCGTTCCTTGATTTCTTCAGAACCAGACCTCGGACAGATTCCAGGTCCCTTTGTCGATGATATTGGTCGAACGGAGATTCAAACTCACCCCTCCCAGCCACTCTCTCGCCTCTAGAGATTACAAGTAACGTCACCAACGGCCGCGAATCGTTCCAACAGAAAGGTAGTCTGCGTAGCAATCCCAAGAAATAAGACCTGTCACGCGTTGTGAATACCTACATGTATAGACTACATGAAGTCGTCGGGGAGTGCGGCAGATCTGCTTGCGGCGGCGAGGGGCGTGGGCCGTGGTCCGGCGGCCGCGAGGCTGGCGTGGGGCCCATGCCTTAACACCGCGAATTATAGTTGCGGGGAAAGGCTAAGGTTCCTGTCTACGTACAAAGTCTAAGGGAAAAACTTTTTGGTAGACTGGTATGTACCTATGCATGTAGGCATGTGTAGCGAGACATTCTATGCTAGAGGCACATAGCAATCGTGAAGCAGTGGTCTTGGCCAGAAAAGAAGCAGGGCATGTATCGTGGGTAATATTGCGAGGATGTAAATCCAGACGCCAGGCTCAATATGCAAGTATGCAAGTACATGGACTATCCATTCCATCGAGTAAAACGGATGTGAGGTCCTGAGGACACCAGAACCGCCAGAGGGACAAGATACAGATTCACCCTGTGCTCATGTACAAACTCCTTCTACCACCGTCGGCAGCGCCGAATGTTGCTACCTTTGCAGGATAAAGAACCAGAGATGCCATACACAGTATACACACACATCACACACTCGCATCAGATGCCCAACAAGATAACTGCAAGTCTCTATGTCAGGCTGGTCTCTTCCCTGACTTCTAGATTGCAGTGTGCGATTCTTCCACCTCGTAATGGTGAATTCATCCTGGTTCATCTCATTCATGCGGGTTCCTTTATCACCGCTTGCGATTTAGTGTCTTGAGCGGGGCTTGCTTGACGGTGATGTTATCGCTCAGGTCAGCGTCCTCTTCGGAGAGTTCGCTGGGCTCGGATTCGGCGTCGCTGTCCTCGTCTGCGTCTGAATCTTCATTGGCCTCCTCATCTGCTTCGTCGTCCGAGGTTTCTTCCGCCTCCATATCGAACATTCCATTCGCCACCCCTTCTTCCTCGCTGCCCTCTTCTTCGTCATCAACATCGTCTGAGTCGTGCGCAACTCCATTGACTATGATCTCGTCGTCCGCCTCATCCTCATCCGAGTCAGTGACATCAGCTGCTTTGGTAGCCGGCTTCCTCCTCGAACGTGACTTCCGCGGCTCTATCATCTTCACAGCCTGATCTTCTGAAAAGTCGTCGTCGCGACCCTCAACATAAGTGACGGCTTCTTCATCCTCTTCATCATCCGCACGCAGCCCTCGTGATGCTGCTTGAACCGCCTTGCGAGCCACGAGCTGTGATGACAGCATGTCTAGCTTTCCCTTCACATGTAGCAATGGTTGCAGACCCGCGGCTCGCTCTCGCACGACCTGCGAGAGNNTGCGAGAGTGCTCTGAGCTTCTTCATGACATCAGGCTGTCCAGCCAGATAGCCGCCGTGAGTGACCAGTGACCACTGCACCCACACCATGAGCTGCGCCATGCGGCCAGGTCGCTTGTGTATACGTTCGGCGATTCGCTTCAAGAGTGTTGCGACCAGATGTGACTGAAGTCGTTGGATGGTTGCACGCACGCTGTTCAAGTCCTTGACCTGGAAACAGCGTTCGAGCTGCTCTTGATCATTGGTTTTGAGGGATTGTGTAAGGAAGGTGAAGAGTGATGTGGAGGCTGGTATACCGAGCGCATTGTAGCTTGACGAAGGTACCATAGCGGATTGCTCGGTGAGTTCGGGTAGTGATGTTTGAACGTCGATTGACTGCACATTGCGAGCTCGTAGGAGATCACCAAGAGTCGGCTCACCCCCCTCTTCTTCGTCTGCATCGCCATTTCTGCCATCTTCAGCCTGTGCCGGTGCATCTTGCATCTCCTCGTCTTCCCCGTGTACGGCCTCGAGCTTCTTGGCGGAACGTCCGTCAAGTAGAGCTTTGCTAGCTGGTAGATCTCTTTCTTCTTCCATCTCTTCATCGCCATCTGATTCGTATTCGCTGGATTCGGAGACACCGCTCGAGATTGAGATATAGTCATGATGTGTAGCATCTTCGTCGACTTCCGGTTGGTCTAACAGCACCGCCTTCGACTCATCCACTCTCACAGCCTTTGACCGTGGTACACCATTTGTGAGTTGGGCAGTCAGCTTCCTGCCAGCTCGCGCGTCCTCGTCGACGAGAAAGCCAAGGCCATTCTTGGTCGGCACGTGAGAGTTCGCCGCAGTCTTCTGTCGCTTCGACGCAGATGTGGGCGAGGCAGCCAGCGTCTCGGCTGGCCTCCGCAGAGCCCGCTTGGTACCGGAGCTCATGCTGGCGACATGTAGATAAGCAATGCGTTGATGGGATGTGGTGATTTGACCAGAGCTGGCATTACTGGATGTCGTCAAAACCCATCGAACCTAGACTTTTTTGTTAGCGTCGCCGGAGGCTTGGCGTTAATCATAGGCCGGTCAGCTTTTTAATGCCATTCTACTTTCCGACTTAGATTAAATTGTCCATCGGATTTGCCCGTACTCGTCTGGATGGGAACAGTATTGAGATGAGGCGAGATCTTGAATAGATCATTCACCTTCTTGGTATCGAACGTATTCGATTCACAGTGGCGAGTGTATGTAGATTGTGATGGATGCGTCTCCAGACTCGAAGACGAATCATGCACATGTAAGCAACAGGAGAATGGTGACCAATCATGAGACGGGCCAGCGGCAGTTTTGATATCGGCATCCGCGCCATGAAATTTGATAAATTCCCGTCTGCTTCGCCTGTTCGCGGTCGGAAAGCACATGCAACACTTTGAATCCATACCACATCTTCCAGGCCTAGCTGTTATCGAGTTGTTCACCATCCCATCGCTAGAAGTGCAAACACGCGTGTATCGAAGCGTCATCTTAGACCTTAGGGCCGTCACTCGACCTGCTGCTTGTCGCGCATAAATTGGTTACACATTCGCCGCACGGACCTTGTTGTTGACCCTCTCTCGCGTTGTCGCTGCTCACCGATCAAACGCTCATCTTAACCTCACCCCATCACCACCATTCTTCTGCATTCACTCGGCCATTCTACCGCTGCTCATTCATCAGTGCAGCATCTTCCACGCCACCGCCACCTTTCGCTACGACTCACTGCAGCCAAAACGCCGTCGCAGGCGCCAGCCATTTGGAGATCACGTGAGCGGGCCCGGCCGGCTAGCGTCGAGTGCCGCCTTATCTATTTTACTTGTCACCCCATCCTGAACCTCTCCAGCTGTTTTGATCGCCGAGCCACAGCAAGCTTGCAGCGCTTGTGCACCGAACCTCGACTTCACTTCGCCAACAACGATATCCACCTTTTCTCAACGCGCGCATCACGATTTCACCCCGCGCGACTCTCCATCACTCCGACCATCCTAGGCTAACAACCTTTCCATCCTGCATCGCAAACATCTTCTATTGGCTCCTATCCATTCAGACTCCGGCGCGAAACAATTTGATTGGTTCCGTCACGTGCACTGCTGGTTGTCTTCACTTCGTGTAAGCCCATCATGGCTTCTGAAGTCGCGGCCTCGCTACCGCCGGCATCGGAAACCTCACTCGCAGCTCCAGCACAGACTGAGCTCACCAACGGGTAAGCAACATCAAGTCGTTGGGCATGGCGGCGGCGGGCAGGCTGGCGTTTTGTTTTCTTGCATCATCACAATTCCCCACGTATATGTAAAGCGTGTCTTGTTTCTTCATGGTCTCTGTTGCATCGGCATGATGCAGGTAATGGACGTACTGACTCGCACCAACAGAGATCATGCCGCTGTCACAGCAGAAGATGTGGTTGCGGCAGACGCCAACGCCACCAACACAAACACATCATTGACAGAGCCGACTGTCCCATCGGTCGAAGCGGTGATCGATGTCAAGTCACAAATCTTACCAGAACCCGAAGCAGGTCCAACACCTGTAACGGAAATCTCGAATGGTATCGAAGGTATTGCAGGTTTCATCCCAAAGGACGCGCCCATTCATTCTCACCCCACGCCACCTCCGGATTTGCCTCTGGCTGCTTCGGATGTAAATGTGGACACTGTGATGGCAGACTCGACCGATGCACCCTCAGTCCAGCCCCAACAAGCATCGGAGATTGTGAGCGCACCACTGATCGAGTCTACGGAGTCAACTCTGGTCCGTCCGCGAGAGGATGATGAGGAGGACGAGGAGCGTGTTGCGAAGCGAAGCAGAATGGATGTGGACGACGAACCACTACCAGTGGAACCCTCTACGGCACCTATTCCAGCTACGACCGACAGTGTGATGAGGGGTGGCGATGTGGATGCGAGCGCAGCTGTCGACGATGGACCGCACGAGCCCGCAGTGTTGTCGACGGAAGCAAAACCGCAACTCAACGATCAAACTGAGAATGACACGCTAGTCCAGAGTGCCGTGCCAGACGTGGCAGCTGAGGACTCCAAACCACAGACACAAGCTTCGGACGCACCATCCCAGGACTCGAAGCAACCGCACGAGACGAATGGTGTGTCTGAGCAAGCCCCTGTGGTAGACGCTAAACCATCCGTTGAGCAACCCTCGTCGGATCCCGCACAACCTCAGTCGGTGGCAAAGGGGCCTGGTTACAGTACCGAACCTATCACAAGTGCACAAAAAGCCTTCATTCTCGGCACGACCATCAAGAATCTGAAGAAGACCAAGCATGCACTCGGTTTCCTGCTGCCAGTGGATCCGGTTGCTCTCAACATCCCACAGTACCCAGACATCATCAAGAATCCGATGGATATCAGCACGCTCGAGGAGAAGCTCAAGACGGACAAGTACAATTCCGTGCAAGAGTTCTTCGACGATTTCAGCCTTATCGTCACCAACTGCAAGACTTTCAACGGTACCGCACATCCGATCTCACATGCTGCTGATAGTATGGAAGCATATGTCCGGAAGTCGCTGGAGAAGTTGCCAAGTTCTAGTCAGGTTGCGCTCCCAAGAATGCCCAAAAAAGCATCACCCGCCGTCAAGACTCCCGCTCCACGTAGAGAATCGCGAGTACCTGCCGTTCCAGCCTCCGCGGGCGCTGCATCAACGAGCACTCCGTTTGCTCTCCAAGCAGATGGTATGCCTCAGATCCGACGCGAGCCATCTCTCAACTCTCGTCCCGCGCGTGCCATCAAGCCACCGCAGAATCGCGAATTGACCTACGCCAAGCCAAAGAGGAAGGAGCATATGCTCGAACTCAGGTTTTGCGAGCACGTCTTGGATCAGTTGCGAAGTCCCCGTTACACGAATATCAACTCAATATTCCTAGCTCCTGTCGATCCGGTGGCGCTCAACATCCCTCACTACCGCAACATCATCAAGTCTCCCATGGATCTGTCGACCATGGCGCAGAAGCTCAAGCAGGGTCAATACGCCAAGGCCAACGAGTTCAGGAAGGACTTCGATCTGATGATTGACAACTGCCTTCTGTTCAACGCCCCACCCAACCCCGTGCGTGACCTGGCAATCCAAATGAGACGCGAGTTCAGTGCCCTTTGGGAGAAGAAGGAGAAGTGGGAGAAGGCGAACAGGCCTGCATCTCACCGCGCCGTTTCGCAGTCAGGGGATGAGGAGAGCGCAGACGAGGACGCTGAGGATGAGGAAGAAGGTGAAGATGATAAGAACGCTCAGATTCTTGCTCTTCAGAAGCAGCTGGCCGAAATGCAAAACATGATCCAGGGCATCGCCGGCAGCGTGAAGCCATCCAAAGGAAAGAAACAAAAGTCAAAGAGTAATGGTGGAAGCAGCAAGAAGATTGGCAACATGAGTGCAACGCCCAAATTCAAGGCTCCTGCCAAGGCGAAGAAGCCCGCCAAGGTCAAGCTTGTAACATATGACGAGAAGCAGGAGATTTCCGAGGCGGTCGGCCGGATGAACGAGCCGCAGGTCACCAAACTCACCCAGATCATCACCGAGAACTGCGCCAGGTATCGCAACATGGACGAAATGGAGCTGGAGATAGACGACCTTCCCAACGACGTCCAGTCGATGCTTCTCAAGTATGTCCGCGAGATCTTTGGCAACCCGAAGAAGGCCGCCCGTGCTGTGTCGCCTGATGATCTCGCCGCCGAGGACGATGACGACTTCGCGCCTTCACGTAAGCGAGACGATCCCAAGCGCAAGAAGCATAAGCCCATGGGGAAGCGCGAGCAGACCGACACGATCAAGAATCTGCAGTCGAAGCTGGCACAGTTCACGGGTGGCGGTAACAGTGATAGCGGCAGCCCAACCAGCTACCAAAACGCTCAAGCAGACACGAGTGGTGATGAGGAGAGCGAGGAGAGCGAGGAGGAGTAGATTTGTGGGTCTGCAAAGCATTTGGTTGTTGTATCCTGGAACAACTAAATGCCGACATGAATCACATCTCTGCATACCATGAGCGTCTCGCCACGAAGGATATGTCACTGCCACACGCCTTTGCAACCGGCCCTACGATCGCAGCACTCGTAATAATCATGAACCCGTGTATGAATACATCAAAAAGCAATAACGAGTCAAGAGGGAGAGGATGAGCGAGAAAGAGCCCAGGCAGCCCAGCGCGTGCGGCATTTCGCGGCACCTAGGGGATCTGCACGATACCCTTGTGTGGCTGCGTAGACTCCTGCCTTTGTCCCCGTAGCCACATGGTAGCAGGATAGCTGAACCACTTGGGCTCACTTGTATACGTAGCTTCGAACAACAGAATCCCCAGACTTGAAATGGCTTTGTCTGTGCGTGCCACCCTGCAAGATGCTTGCCGTGTAGATGAGTATATTACGTGCGCCATGTCGGCTTCGCTTGCCCACCATTACTGTGTCGTGATGGCAAAGTCCATGTTCCTAATCTTGGAATCATAAGGACTTTCCGCTTTGCTCACCTTCTCTACCTGATGCTTCCCTGCCGAACATGTTGCCTCCATTCACATCCTCCATCTTATCAACTCGCCTCCTGCACTCCTCCCATCCATGCACGTCTCACGCTCGTCATACCTTGCCTAAAGTGCTTGGTCCTACCTCTCTTGCCTCACCAGGATAATCTGTGCTGCTTCTGGGAAGCACACCTTCGGTCTAAGGAGAGGAGACTTTGAAGGATGGAAGGAGAGCGAGGCGGATTTAATTAGCTTACCTTGCCGACATCCCATATTGTTCCGTGATGCTTTACTTTCGATTACATCTGTAAGTATCTTGTTCTCGGTTTGAGCAAAAAGCATCCGTTATGCGTCTTTCCAAGCCCGATCATGACCACCATCCCTTCATTCCACCTCCTTCCCCATCTCCGCCCGCTGCTGCATCCGCTCCAGCCGCTCATTGACCGCATCGTCGAACCCCCTCTTCATCTCCTTCCGCCACACATCCACCTCCAGCATCCGCTTGCCCTGTGTCCCCACCCTTCCCTCCCCCTGCAGCCCATCATCCTCGATATCGAAATACAGCGCCCACATCTCATCGCCGTCCGTCTCCTGCACCGCGATGAAGCCCTCCCAC
>PXOE01000192.1:0-128461 GCA_003012245.1 Microcyclospora tardicrescens | reverse complement strand
GATGTCATGGGGGTGTTGGGGAGAGGAGGGAGAGGGATGGACGGTGGAGGTGTTGGGAGGGTTCCCGAGCGGGGCTGTGCCGTGGAGTTTTGCGAGGCTGACCGCGCGAGGGCAATGGCTGCTGCCTCAGGCGATAGTGATTCTCGGTTGAAGGTGCCTGAGTTGTTGGAGGTGATGGACTGGCGTTGTAGAGCCGAGATTTGTTGCTGTGACGTGTTAGTATGTATATATGCATCATAAATGGCAAGCCGACTCACCTCGAGCGTCGCATTCTTCATCTTCTGGTCCTCCAGCTCGCGCTCCAACTCTATACGCGCCTGCACCGTCTCCGAGTGCATGGTAGACATTCGGTGGTTGGCCGCTTTGTGCGTGTCAAAGGTGTTGTTGAGCTGCTCCTCGAGCTCGTCGACCAAGCGCGAGCTCTTCTTCTCGCGTTCGGCGACTTTCTCGAAGTTGGCAATCGCTTCCTCGTTGATCGACTTGAGCTCGGCGATCTTGCTCTCGAGGTCCAAGGTGTGGGTGAGGGAGTGTTGGAGTTCCTCTTGCACGGCCTTGAGCTCGTTGGTCGTCTTGAGGTGTCGGGCGTGAACCTCCTTGCCCTCCTCAACCAATCCCTTGATCTGTAGTGGGAGGTTGGTCGCATCGGTCTCGTAGCCAAGTGCCGCCGAGGCGGTACGCAAGATATCAGCAAGTCGTGTTTGGTGCTCCGTGAGGTCCGATTCGAGGTTGGAGACAACAAAGTTGTGGTGCTTCTCCATCGCGATGTGCTGGTCTTTCGCCTCGCTCTGCGCGTTGTCCATCGTTGACTTGAGATCTTCCACTTCCTTGCTGTGGGCGGCCTGCAACGACTCCAGGCTTTCTTGGTGGATCTCAATAGCCGACTTGTGGACTTGCAACTGGTTCTCCAAGCTGGCGACGAGGTCCTTGTGAGTTTGGAGCTCCTTCTGGGTTAGAGATCGAGCCGCGGAGTCTTCCTCCACCCGTTGCAAGAGCGTACCATACGACTCCTCGAGATGCTCCAATTTCACCACATGCTTCTCAGCAGTAGCTTTGTGGTCGTCAATCTGCTTTTGCATGGCGCCAACTACCTCTCGGTGCTTAGTACGCTCCTTCAGGAGGATGCCAGTGTTGCTGGAGTCGCTGTTCGCAGATCGAGCAGCCTGCTCGATGTCTTGCATCTCATCCTCGAGGTCGGCAATGGTGTTCAAGAGCTTGGCCTCGGAAGCCTTCATGGCCGCCATGGCTTGGTTGTGGCGTGTCTCCCACTCGGTAAGCTCTTTCTGCAGGCGAGCGATGTCTTCAGCACGCTCTCCATCCATCTCAGCCATTGAGGTACGAGCGGTGGAGTTGGATCCATGACCCAGTTCGCGCTCCACGTCACCCGAGGGCGTTTCAGGGAAATCACCCGGCATGTGCTGGTCATCCACAGGAGTGGGCAAGAATCTGGCTTGCGACGTTGCGGCCTTCTGGTGAGATTCCAAGCTCGTTCTGAGCGAGTCGATCTGCTCTTGCAGTTCCTTCTCCCGCTCGGCATGTTGATCGTGCAGTACCCGGATCTGGTTCTCACTTTCCATGAGCTGCTCACGCATTTGTCCGACCACCGAGAAGTCCACCCCAGAAGATGCTCGCATGCTGGAGCGTTCACGTGTCAGGCCGGAGATGATGGTTTGCTTGCTTTCCATCTCCTTGCGCACGTTCGCCAGCTCCACCTCAAGCGCTTGCACCCGCTCGGATCGGCCATTAAGCTCCGAGACGAGAGTGTTGAGATTTAGCTCGAAACTCTGCCGGGCATCTGGGTTCGATTCAAGGTTGTCTTGGGCGATAGTCTTGAGTGAGCTGAACGATCGCGATGCTCGCTCGTGACCGACACCCAAGACATCCTCCGATTTCCTTCTCCATCCGATTGGCTTGCCGAAGCTGGAACCAGCTGGGGATGCTGGAGAGTTGTTCTGAGCGCGTTGGACCTGCTGCTTGAGGTCACGCACTTGCAGTAGAGCCTCCTCATGCGTCTGCGCCAGCGCATTGTAGGCGTCGGTCAGCTCGTCGAGACCAACATTTTGATTAGACTTAAGTCGGTGCACCACGTCCGCATTCCGCTGACTTTGTTCAGCAGTCTGCTCGTGGGAACCACTGACTTCTTCGGTCGGCCGTGCATCCGCGCTCTGCAAGCCTCTGGATACGTTCGAGTCCCCATGCGAGGACAGCTCCGCCGAGTGCGAGGATGAGGACGGTCCTTGCAATCGTGCCAACTCTTCTCCCCTCACCCCCGCGTCTGCTAAAAAAGCTGATGGCCCGTCCGTTGCCTTGGGCGTGGAGATGTCACCTTCTGTGGGCTCCGCGCGCAGTTCCGCCTGAGCTTCCTTGCCATACTCAACCTTGGCTAACGTCTCGAGCGCGGTCTGGTATTTCTGCTGCAGGTTGTTGTAGTCGACCAAATTGGCCTCATGCTCGGATCGCAAGTCGAACAATTCCAGAGTCAGGTTCTCGACTTTGTCGGCCATCAGATCGTTCAGTGCTGGGTGGTGTGAGTCGTTGACTTGCATCGATCCGCGGAATCCTTTGTTGCTCATGCCGCGTTGACGTCCAGCAGCGCTGTACTGCGATTGGTCGTCCCTGCGAGATGCGAAATCATCGTCGTAGTGCGAGGACGAGCTTTGCGGGGGTCGGAAAGGATCGTAGTCTTCGTCGTCCATGTCGTGATTGCCATTGAGCTTGTGCTCGCCGTTCTGCATTGGCTGGACCGCGGGCGCCGGTGCACCGTCACGACCGATAACGTCAAGCTCTCCGAGCAGGTTGTCCAATCGTCCGATGCTTCTTTGTCGCTCGACCACACTCTCCAGGCGTTCAATCTCGCGTTGCATCGTCTCTTGGTCTGACTCCGCCTCCGCCAGTCGCTCTTCAAGGGTGGAGATGTACTCTTCGGCACCACTCTCGCTTTCGCGTACTCTTGCAAGCTCTTTGCGCAGTTCGGCAATGCTTCCGGCAGCTTTCTCTTCTCCCGTTGCTGTCCCTTCCACCTGATCTTCGAGCTCGCGGAGATATGACTCGTTGCTTGCTTCGCGGTCCATGAATTTCTGGACGCGCGCTTGCAGTTGTTGCTGGATCGTGCCCATGTACGCAATCCGAGTATCCTTCTCCATTAATGTGCTCTCCGTCATCGACAGTGAGGAGCGGGTGGTGGCGAGGGACGCCTCCAGGCTTTGAATAGTCCTCTCGTATTCGGCTAGAACAACATCAACAGCCTGCGCGAAAGAGTTCGAGCGGGCGATTCTCTCGGTGGCGTCGCCCCCAATGGCTTCGTCCAGAAGCGGGGTGCTTTCGACATCATTCTTACGTGCTTTGGAGAGTTCTGCGATCAGGTTGCCGTGACGTTGGCTCAGGGCGTTGTAGCTCTCTTGCATGTCCATGAGTTGTAATTGCAATTCCGACTCCTTGCCCTTCTTCGTGCCATTCGCCCCCTTCTGCTCGTTGTTCTCAGAGTGTCTGATTTGGTCGCGCAAGAACGTAACTTCAGCTCGGAGTCTCTCGATCGCCGCTTGCTTATCGTGGTCCTCGTGACTCTGCTGAATTTCTGGCTTTCCTTGGATCGATTGGGCTCGGTACGCGTAGGAGAGGGTGTTGAGCGTTTCGTTCAGATGGAATACGGCCGGCGTTACACAGGCCACCATGAATGTGATTGCGTTGCCACCGAGGGAGTCTTGTAGGAGGCGCGTCAGTTTGGAGTCTCGGTAGGAGATGTGCGTGTTTCCACCCTTGGAGGAAAGCTGAGAGATGACCTTGCCGAGGCTAGCCAGGCCACCGTTAATGCTGATTCCTTCTTTCGCTCTCTCGCCGGTCGCGCCGGTGTTCTTCAGTCGTTCACTACCTGCCAAGTCCACAAAGTGGAGTTTGCTGTCGATGGTGATGACATTCTCTGCGAATGCTTCTGCAGGCATGGAGCGGCGCTTTTCGAGCTTGGATGTGATGGCTGTGCGGTCCGTCTTCTTCTGAACCAAGTTCAGCGTGAATACCGCGTGGGACCGTGAAGAGCGGGCATTGATGGCAGTCGCATCGGTCTGTCGGATTGAGGAACCAAAGTTGAGTGCGTTGAGCAGGTCTTCCACGGAATGGATCGCCACCGAGTTCAGGCCGGTCAGCAAGATGCGCCCCTTCTTGTCTTCGCGGATGGCGACCTCGTTGCGATCACGATCGGGCGTGTTCTCGGCGACAAGCAAATCGCGAAGCGTCTCATTGTGTATTTCGACATATGTCGCGCGAAGTTCCCAATTCTTGATGGCGTTTCCATTCAAGCCATTCAGCGCTTTGGTCATGGCGGCAAGTGAGGGTAGCCCTTGAGTAGAATATCTCTTCGGCGTTTGCAGGTTACTTTGTCGGGGGAGCCCTCCATTCAATTGCTCGAACAAAGCTTGTGCGGCGCGAGGGACGATGCCCATGACATTTGGATCGGCCTGGTCGGCAGGGCCAGATGTGCCCATTGTGAAGGACTTGCCGGCGCCTGACTGACCGTATGCCATGATGGAGACATTGTAACCCTTGACGAACGAGGAGACGCTGTCGCTGAGGTAGTCCCACACGCCTTCTTGGGTGGTGCTTTCGTCAAACACCCGGTCGAAGGCGAACAGCTTCTTGCCTTTGTCTGACCTGACGGTGAGACTGGACGGCGTCGGTACTTCGCATGTGCTTTCGCGGAATCGCTGGGGAATGAGGTCGAATCCGGGATCTGAGGGCTAAACGAGCATGTCAGTAAATCGAGCGTACCTCAACAGTCGAGTTTGCGACTATTGCAGTTGTGCGCAACATACCTTGAGAGGCGGTCGAACGCGCACGGCGACTCGAACCGCAGTCTTGACGTCCTCGTCATTGTATCGGTTCAGCGGGGTGAAGTCGGTGACACGACTTGAGCTCCGCTTTTGGCGACCTTGAGCCATGCTGCTCGTGCTCGGTCGTGATGTGTGGCCGCTGGTAAAGGCAGCGGGAGTTTTTGTGGGTGACGTCGGCTCACCTGGAGCCGGCGATGTGGTGGAGGCCGCAGCCATGTTGTAGTGAAGGCGGCAGACCTTGCTGTGTTGGTCGAGCAGTCACTGGCTCTGCAGCTGTGCGAAGTCCAGGGACCGCGTTTACAGGTCCTGTCAGCAGCGATTGGAAGCACTGAGTCGCAGCGAGGGTTATTGCATTGCGCGCTTCACGTGGGATCGAGTCAGGTGAGGTCGAGGGCGACGCGCATAAGCTCGTGAAGGCGCAGGTGGATGGCAGTGGTCGTGATGGTCGTGAGGCGGGTGAAGCTCGAGGTGATCGAGGGGTGCCCAATGGATTCCGCCGACCCGTCGGAGCACTGGAGGAGGGGTGGTGAGTGGTGGAATGGTGTCGCGGACAAGGTCTTTGACAGCGGGAGTGTCTTATCGGGCGGAAGAAGGATTTGTTGCAGAAGAATCACCCAAGTGAAGGTCGGCGAGCAGAGCAGGTGGCCGGCAGTCTAGCAGGGGTGCTGAGGATGTGTCGAAAGGGCTTCCAAGGGGAGCAGATCGGCGCGACGCTCGAAGGTCTCACGACGAAGCAGCCAGCAACGGCGCAAACCTTGTTGGCGGCAGAGCCAGCGAAGGCGCGGCACCAATTCGCCCCGACTCGACCAGGTTCACAGGTGTCGCCCACGTTGGACGGCCTGGGCGCGACCTGTCAATTTCATTTCTCGTGGGGCGGAATCAAGGCACTGTCTGGGATGCGCTCGTGGTGGTGGTGGTGGTGTTGTTGGATAGTGGATGGTGGGGATACAGGGAATGGTGGAGGATGGAGAGGATGTGTGGCACGGTGCGGTCATGGAGTGAATGGTGATGGCGGGCATATAGTCGTCCAAGCGTCTGTTATGCCGACCCGGGAGTCTCAGTCTGAAGGAGATCGTGAATAGTCCGTACATGTAGGGAATAATAATGTGATACAGTATGGTGCCAGCACAGCATGCACATCACCCAACGACTGCTCGCTACTGCAGCCCTCCTGCGACGCGAACCTCACCGCATGCGTTTCATCCTCCTGGTACTCCCTCTCCCTCGCACCCATGGATGCTCACTACATGTCTCCACCGTGGATGAAGCATACCTAGCATAACACCTCAGGGGTCGCCCACCTGTCTATTACTGTACATCCATCCAGCCCAGTACTGCACTCCTGGGTGCCTGCAGCAGCACCTCCACCACACTCGACGGCGGCGGCACGGCACTCGTACGCCACCTTCACGGCTGCGCTAGAATCTCATCTCCAGCCACCGTTACCTTTTCTGGTTATTCCACATCGTTCCGCTCGTCTTCCATTCATCGTGGGATGATCCGAGTGTGAGATCCCCGTGGGAGTGAGACAGAGACTGGGACACTAAGCACAACACCGCCAGTGCTCGTCCAAGACCGGACCCAGCCGCATCCTCTGGTTCGGCGAGGAGCGGTGAAAGTACAGTGCCCTGGGGTTGAAGTTGACGAGGCGAGATTTATTCCCTGTTGCTAATTCCATCTTTCCCAGCCTGCAGCAACTCAATTGCCTTCCCGTGCCAGGCTGCTGGGAGAGCCCCCTTTCCGCAGCCTATCGCAAATCGCCATCTACGATTTGTTTTCCCCTTAGCGTGACCCAAAGGGCGGATTGCATGCAACGGAAGCCATCGCTGTGCGTCCCCGGCGCCGGCGGCTAGTAGTCTGGCCCACCAAGCATCCGTACGGAGCAATCGACGCATCTATTCATCGCCTTTGACTTTGCCCGTTCGCGCTCATGCATCTAATTTACTGCATCCTTCGTCACCGCGTAACATTCGCGTCCCACCACGTCAAGTTGTCATTGATTCGGCGCTCGTGGGTCCATGCACCGATATACCGAGGAACCCCGATCGTGCACCATCACATGACAGACCGACTGCCGTGGGCCGGGGCATCCACAAGCTCCAGTCTGATCCAGTGTACAGCACATGCCAACGTCTGATTGCCGCTGTACAGGTCTACATGCTGGAACTTCTCGATGCTGCATGATACATCATGCAAGTTATGCCAAATCATCTGCGCAGTGATGGAGCCCAACGCATGTACCGTTGGTATAATCTTTCTTGCTGACATTTGATCCTCAGACACTCCCGGTAAGCGACCCCGAGAGCATGGAAACATGTCTGTACAAACGACCCAACACTCCCGCCACCCTATGCTATCCTTCGAGCATGAACACCCCCGTCGGTATCCTTGGCCAAGTTGCGCAACACGCAGATCTGCACACCCTCCTGCCACCCGTCCTGTCATGCGGCCTGAACGGTGGGGAATCCATGCATGATTAATTGAGCTTCCATCGTTTACGTTTGTTCCTTCCCTGCCACAGTTTCTTCCTATTGCTTCTGATCACCATTGATGAACCCCTTTGATCTGCAGCATCCGCCTTCTATCAACCCGGATGTGCGTGAATGACACACTCTCGCCGATCGAGTCTGAAAATAGGCCTACAGCGCTTCTCCGTACCATTCTTCAGCTCACAATCAGCCGCCGATCATGATACTTCTGCCTTCCGGGCTCATCTCCGGACCCTTCAACAGACATCAAGTACCTTGGTACCTGACGCCAGCATAAATATCCAAACACGAATGTACCTGGTACGTGGAGATTGAATTCCGCGACACCGTATGGCCCTCCCGAGTGCGCACCAATCGATCTTCCTTCACCATCATCTAAGATTTTGATGATCGCCCACGGGGCACAGGGAAGATGACGCCAGCCACCTTATCCTCCTTCTCCTCCTCGATCCTATCACTCCCTAGCCGTTTGCACGCGCACTCCATATTCACAACTCCGCCCGACGCATCGTGCACAAAATGCTGCGCGGTGAACGTGCTGGACATGCACGCCCGTTGCGCGCTGCAATTTCGATCCTTCAAGCCTCTCGTCTGTGGCTGGTATGCCGTGCCGTGCACCAATTCATCTCCAGCAGCCTGATCCGCTTGTGATTTCCTTCGGGACACTGGAGATTGGAGATTGATGATTACCATGTTTGTACGAGAATGTACGGAGAAACGTTGATTCCTCCATGATTCATGAAGCAGGAACCGTAGTCATAGGCATTGATAAGCGACGCTAGGTTGTCGAAGGCAGTTGGACAAGGTGAGGTCGTGCTCTGTGCTCTATTCATTGGTACATGAGCATGTGCATGTGCAGATCAGCCTTATGGATTTAGTGCACATACGGCATGCACACCTTATGTACGTATACATAAGGTATATCTACATGTAGGTGTACAGTAGGATTCCTGCCGAAGTGGATCCTATCTTCAGACAAGATCAAACAATCAGGCGGTCAGGTACTCAGCTTTGATAGTAGGGCTTGATCTAGTAGGATAGAATCCATCAAGACCACCCCAGTGTTCAACCATTAGGGTTAATCTTGAGCAGCACGTGAAAGCCGCAAGTAAGTGACTACACAGTACAGGATGCTACAGACTAGTCTTGTAGGGAAGTGGTCTACATTGATCAGACACCTTTGTACATTTTGACTACCTCACGGCAAATCGTAGAATGTAGGGTAGTCTACAACGGATACTACATTTACTACATATAGGTCGTATACTCCACGTTCGTTCGCTCAGCGTGAGGACAACAAGATGGACTACGCAAGGTGATCTACATGTACTTACATGTAGTACATGTATTATAGCTGATTTTTAAACACTTTCTACCTACCTTAAGCTTCCTTCTAGACGCTATCCATCTAGAGTGGAATATATCATGATCTGGAGCAATGTCGACCTAGAGAAACCTACCTTCACTAAGTTTCATCTTAGGCAGCATTTAGATGTTAGAGGTTAAGGTGAAAAACCTTAGGGTATGTATTCTACAAGACTCTGCTAAGGAATTGCCATTTGTCTTAGGGTAGGAGGCCGATATGACCAGAGAGGTATTGTTACGGTACTAGTCTCTGATATCCCTGTCTGCAACATGCACGTTCGCTGTGCAGTACAGTGTTCGTACTTTACAACAAGCAATCATTGCTTGGGAAAGCTGAGGGAGAGTATGAAATGTATTGTGCTTAATGCCATGCCTTGTTTTACGAACTGACTATCTTGTCTGTGGCTTGTCGAGGAGAACGTGCTGGGGCTTTTTGGCAGACTACGGCACAGTGCATTTCATGACGGGCGACTATTGATTTGAAATGTGAGGGTACATCGGGTCAGGGTTGCCTTTCTTGGCTAGAGATATACTTAGGATCTGTTGTGCTGCTAGTGTAGGATCTTTATATGACGAGGAAGAATGGGGTGGGAATGATCATTGTCATGAGGCCTAGGACTGATATAGGGGCCAGAGCCTGAAGTTGGAATTGGAGCCACAATTCTGGAGACATCTGTTCTATAGGCTCAGGAACTCTACTCTATTAGCATCAGAGTACCAGCATGAGTGACCGGCTCATATCTTCAGCCCAACATAAGACGCCACAATCATCGCGCCCAAACTCGTCAGCGCCGCCATGGCAAAGTTGACCCCATTGTTGGTCAACAGATCCAAGCCCGTCATCGCACGACTTCCACCCTTTTCGACTTTGACACGGATGCCGCCAGGTCCTTCGACCACTCGTCCGGACTGCTTGTCCGTCACGGTTGCCTGCACCATAGCGCCGAGGATGGAGTCGATGACACTCCCTGCCAGTCCGGAGAATGTCAGGAGCGTGATGGTGCGTACGTCGACGGTCACGTAGGGTGCTAGGGAAGCGAGGGCCAGCACCGCGGTGATGGTGAGCAGGAACCCGCCCAGAGCACCATACAGAAACCCGTCCACTGTGACGCCGCCGTTGGTCCCCTTCGGCACGCGCTTCCACGGCGCAGTGATTAGAAACGGCGACGTTCTGGACAGAATTCCCAGCTCGGAGGAGAAGGTATCTGCGGCAACGGCGGCGTACTGTGCGATGATGCCAATAGGCAGGATCCGCTGCAAGGTCGGGAAGTGCGGGCCCGCGGTCAACGAGATGTTCGACGAGATATATGGTGTGCTGTTCAGAAGCCATGCGTGAAGCAGGATCAAAATGCATGCGGTGCCCGAATTGGCGAACACCTGGGCGCTGGTCCTGGCGCCCTCGCCGCCGCTTCCACCAACGGAGGACTGGGTGAAATGAGCTTTGGCAGCATGTCCGACCCGCGTGACGAGTGTTCCGAGAAGGAAAAACAGCATCAGTAGCCAGAAAAAAGCTGGCCATGGGTGGACCATATGAATGCCTGCGACAGCTATTCCAGCTACGATGCCCATAGGCGTGAGCTTGTGGCGTAACTGTGCATATGTGACGAGCGCCGCCGTAGCGAGTATTTGCGGTATGCGATTGCTGGCGAATTGAACTATGTCCATGGCTGTGTCTTGATGTTTTTCTGTGACAGGTCTTTCAGCAGTAACAAAAGCAGAATGTGGAATGCGGTCTTTATGTAGCGTGTGTGCTGTAGATATGGTACGTTGTTTGACGACCCCAGCGGATCCTCTTCGGAAGGGCAAAGTGGGGACTCAGAACACGTTTGGCGATCAATAATTCTCGTTCAGCATCTTACCAAGAACTTGGTCAGGATCTCTCAAGGGGCAGCCAGCAGTCTTGCACCTCACTCTATCTCAACTCGCCTGACACAGAAACACGAACTTGTGACCCAACCCGACTCAGCAGCGCAGTACAGCGGGGCCGGCCGTGCATGAGGTGTAGTCTCAAGTCCTCCATCAAAGGCATTACCTCACTCGCGTGACCTCCCACCACTTCAACATCCCACCTATACCGCCATTATCACAAAGACCCATCTCAACACCTCTACCGCCCATACATTCGACATGGTGCGCGGCCGGGACGCTGACGTCCCTCAACCTGGTCCTGCGCAACTCTCTTCCCATGCTGGTCCGGATGAATGGCTGGCGCAGGCGAAACTATGTCGCTACCTCCCAGAAGCCGACATGAAACGGCTTTGCGAGACGGTCAAGGAGTGTCTGATGGAGGAGAGTAATGTCCAGCCGGTGCAGGCACCAGTTACCGTCTGCGGCGACATCCACGGCCAGTTCTACGACCTTCTTGAGCTGTTCCATGTCGCGGGCGGCATGCCCGGAGAAGCTGAGGAGCGCGCCGCCTTGCAAAGCACATCTGCGAATCTGAATCTCAACACAGCGAAGAGCCCGGCGCGGACCAAGGCGGGGATTGTGATTAGTGCAGCAGATCTCGAGCCGCCGACGCAAATCAACGACCCCAAGGTACGGAAAAAGATGAAGCGCCGCTTCCAGCAGGATTCTGCTTACACTTCTGCTGCGTCTAACGACGGCTCGGAAGCCGGCGCAGACGATGATGAAGAGGAGTCGAGAGGGAGAATGCGGAGTCGAAGCCGCGGACAGGACGATGAAGAGTACGAAGATGATGAGAGTGAGGACAGTGGTGTTGGTGTGAAGAGTCCTCTTCCTAGTCGGAGTAAGAGTACAGCGCACACCGATTACGCAAATGGCCAGCAAAACTTTGTGTTCCTGGGAGATTTTGTGGACCGGGGATATTTCAGTTTGGAGACATTTACGTTGTTGATGTGTTTGAAGGCAAAGTGCGTTGATCCCACTCTGCACATCAGCTTCGAATAACTACTGACTGGCCAACTTTAGATACCCTGACAAGGTGACACTGGTCCGCGGCAATCACGAGTCTCGACAGATCACGCAAGTATATGGCTTTTACGAGGAATGCCAGCAGAAATATGGTAATGCCTCTGTGTGGAAATCCTGCTGCCAGGTCTTTGACTTCTTGGCCCTGGCAGCCATCATTGATGGTAAAGTGCTTTGTGTCCACGGCGGATTGAGTCCCGAGATCCGAACACTCGACCAGATTCGAGTCGTTGCGCGAGCACAGGAGATTCCTCATGAAGGTGCTTTCTGCGATCTAGTATGGTCTGATCCGGAGGATGTCGATACATGGGCCGTCAGTCCACGAGGAGCCGGCTGGTTGTTTGGCGACAAGGTTTCAACAGAGGTATGGCAGTGCTCTCATTCCACACACTGTTTCAGGGTGATTGCTAACCATCATGCTACTACAGTTCAATCACGTGAACAACCTGCAACTCATCGCAAGAGCGCATCAACTTGTCAACGAAGGCTACAAGTACCATTTCGCGTCTCAGGATGTCGTCACCGTCTGGAGCGCACCGAACTACTGCTACCGATGCGGAAACGTCGCCTCCATCATGACCCTAGGTGAAGATCTGAACCCGGACTTCAAGATCTTCAGCGCCGTGCCCGACCACAGACGTGCTGTACCTGCCGGAAGAGCAGGCAGAGGCGAATATTTCTTGTAAGCAGAGATTCGACGTTGACCTTGTGTCAGGACGCGCCATACATGAGGTCCAAACATGTGTCAAATGATTCGCACAACCACATCATCGAGTAGCACGCAGTGCATATTCGGAGCCGATGAATCCGGTCATGGTACTTGTTGGCGAAGAAGCTACGACTTAGCTACATACCTTTCACGAAGGGCAGAACGAGGGTAGAAGGACGATATTGCAGGGGACAACTTGTACATTATTCACAGAGATGAGACTGGGACGGGGTGGCGTTTGGTTCTTGGTCGGCTTGACTGGTATTTTCTCGTTGTACGAGTTATGATCTGATACCCCTGTCGTTGCGTCCGTTTCACTTTGCTCTGGTTGATGTCCTGCCGCCTGCCTTCTTAGTATGGTCTACATGGTCGGCAGCATCGACTGTGCTCAATGCCATCGTATTTCTACGACAGTTGCTGGAATATCATCATGGGCCTGCTCGCATACATTCACGATTGTATGTCTCATGTTGGACAGAACACTCATTCTGGCAGGTTCTTTAAGTGAACAGCACGGATCATCAACAGACAAATCTGTGAAGCGTACTGTGCGCTTTGCGCCTTATACATGTATGTATCCCTCCAAACTCTAGACTACATGATGTAATGTAAGGTACAACCAGTTTGGCAAGTAGCGTGGTTGAGTGCGAATCACGCTCTCTCTGGCTGTCCGTCTCTCTGATCCCAGATCCACAGATGCCAGCGCTTTCTCGCGATGAGATCCCGACCGCCTGCGATGTGGAGAATGTTCCACATGACCGATAGCTTGAGGGAGACATATCTTTGAGATATTGCGGAAGATCCAGATTCCGCTGAGCATAGATCTCGCCATATCCATTCTGAGCAAGCGGTGGTGACTGAGGTTTCGACCACGAAACCACATGTGCCGGTTGGTAGTGCGGTGCTTCTTGAGAGCTGCTCCTGCAGTAGCTAATCACACCATCGTCCCACTCAACGTACATCCAATCTTAAAAGTAACAACAACAGAAACAACAATTTGGAAGGGGTATCGAGCTGGTTATTCTGTATTCACCAAAAAGGAAAAGGAAAGGAGGTATCCAAATTCGTAAAAGGAAAACCCTGGGTATGTTTTGGAGCAAAGACCATGAGACAAAAGTTTGCCGCCCAGCGACACAAAGGAAAGGTGGTCTAGTGAGAGAGCTCGTCGGTGATGGAAGATATTAGACGGAAGGAACGGTTGTCGCCAAGTAGTAAGGACCCGCCAAAAGGGCCGTTTGTGGTGTTCGTTTACAATCGGAAGCGGGTTCGTGACAACATGAAGCAAGTTTGCGTAAGATCCGGCCAGCACAAAAGCTTCAGTCCTCCGACCAAGCATGCAAGCTTCCAGCGCTGATCTTTTCCCCCAAATTTTCCCAGCCTGGTCAAAAAGAAAAACATAAGAAAAGTGCTCCAGATGTGGAACATGGGTTTTGTGATTCAACGACTTTCCCCATAGCAGGTCATCAAGACTGCGATCCAGGAGGAAAGTTCCGATGAACTGGGGATATGGGGCTCTCAATACCGGCTGAGGAGCCACGTTTGGTGGGTGGCATATCCAGGAGCTTGGCGCTGCCAGCCGATACCTGGCGGGCGTGGCCCATGCCATAGTTCACGCTTCGAGCGCTGTGGACCTGTGGTTCAGGTGCTTCTATCGGAGAGTCGGAGGGAGATTCGGGAGCGTCTTGGAAGTCTGATGGGGTTGCTTGCCGGGATTCCCCGGCTTCGACATCACCATACTCCGTGAGGAGGCCTTCACGAGATTTGACCCGGACATCCCGATGTACAAGCGTGGGCTTGCGTCTGACGCTCTGATGCACCTTTAGAGGATCGTCTTCGGCTACTTCGGATTCTTCAACGATCGAGGTTTCTTCGTCATGGAGGGGAGTTGGTCCAACAGGACTGCTCACTCGGTGGTTGATGGATCCAACACCTGTGTGCTGAACGTATTCGGCATCTTTGTCCTCGCCGAGCTCTTCGTAACTTGCCGAGAAGTCGGGTCGGCGCTGTCGAAGCGAGCCGATACTTCGACTAAGACCAGACTGTGTAGAGTGACGTTTTCCTGAACCACTCGCAAGCCACGAGCCTTCGGAGTTGATTGAAGCCATAGACGACGACACCAAACCACGGTGGCGGATAGGGCTGACAGGCGTGTCACTGCGACCCGCAATGGGGACATCAGCTACTTCATCTTCGCTAACACGTTGCGGGTCACGCTTGGCGCGACGAGCTGCAGCTGCAGCTCCAGCCATAATGGTCACATCTGGTGACTGTGTTTCGGACTCCAGCGGAGACACTGGCAGCTCTGGCAAGTCCTCTCGAAATTTACTCATGGTTCGAGCAGGAACTCCAGAAACGGGTCGCGACTTCTCCGAAGTCCCAACGAGATGAGCTGGCAAGGGCTGAGTGCGCATGGATTCGCGTGACGTGTTTGAAAACGACTTCTCCGAGGGTGTTGGCTCGCTAGCTTTTCGGGATAGTGTGCCGCCACGGCGGAAGAACGACGCCCAACCTCCAGGACGACGATCCTTAGGATCCGACGCTTGTCGCACATTGGAAGGCCTTTGCGGGATGATCAGAGGTTCTGGCTGCGGTGGTCCTGTAGATCCCTTCGATCGGCTGTGCACAGGCGATAGAGGTGGTGTATTAGCTTGCGCATACCGAATCGCTTGAGCAGTTCCTAGGACAGCATGTTCCATAGGCGTCATTGCTGGAGTGTCAGACGATTGCAAAGATGCCGGAATATTCTTCCGCTGCTCATCATGATGAGCAGCCGCAGCATCAGCAGCGGCAGCATCCTCGGAGGAATCCTCGAATGGATTCTCCGCCACATCTGAATAGTCGAGGTAAGTACCCGTGTTCTCTGTGCCTCGCTGTTCAGTAGTCGGTAATGCAGGTTCGATATTCTCAATGGCCAGGCCTTGGGGCGGCGGGTCCTGCATTGCATCGCTGAATGGCGAGTCGGTCTCATCCTCCTGAGGGTGATCTCGGAAAGCTGGGTGGACAGCAGTCGGAGGAGTCGCCACTTTACGTGCTCGTCTGTCCTCCTCAGCACGTAATGCGTCTTCGACCTTTTGGCGATTCCTGCCGCTGTTTGCTCTGGTTCTGCCGCTGCTCTCTGGTTCTTGCAGATCAGCTGCAGCTGCCTGCTTCAGCTTCCGGTCTAACTTTTCATTCCGCTCTATTCTTCTGCGCTCCCGGCGTTTGGCATCGCGCTCCAGCAAGATCCGCAATTCATTGGTGTCAAGCTCGTCTGCTTCGGCGCCAATTGTTTGCCGCTTCAGACTGCGCATCGACTGCCTACTCAACGGTGTTTTGCCCTTGAGACTTTTCGACTCATCCAATGCACGAGCTTTGTTTGTCTGGTCATCTGTTCCAGCTTGCTGTGGTGCCCCGGAAAGGCGTACAGCAGGTCTCGGGCTGAAGACTGCCAAGTTGCCCACTGCCCACCCACGCTGCTCTACACTGGCGGACATGGTGTCATGGATGCTGTCGTCAGGTGGTATGGAGACCACTGACCCTTGCCCACCCAATCCTCGGATCTTCTTGCTATCACGTCGCAAAGGCCCATCACCAGTCCTCTTGGGAACAGGGACGGGCATCGTCATCGACCGGATTTCCTCTTCGCGGAACGGATCTACGGGCCGCTTCTTACCAGATTTACTGCGATGCATGGTGCTGCTGTCGTAGGTGCTGCGTTTCGAGCGTAGCGTTTGCGGTCGGGATGCAGGTATAGAATCTTGTCGCGGAACACTCGTTTGTGACGCCGAATTGCGTTGGAGCCTATAAGTTGTATGTATTGGTCCTGCCAGGTCGACAGGTCGCAAGTGTGGGCTGGTCTCGATGGTCTTGGTCGCTGGTAGCGCAGTGATATTCTCCACACTGTCTCTCCGCTGTGGGACGTTCTCTTTGCCCTCGGCGGGGGCTTGTTTGCTGCCCGCCATTGTAGATGATGTGACAGGCTCGTCGCGCTCCTGTTGCAACGGTAGAGGCGGGGGTGGAGACTTCCGCGGTGAAATGCCCCTCCGGCGACGACTGGACCGGCGACTTGGACCTCGAAACAACGATTTGGTGGTAGGTGTAGGATCGGTACGCGCACGGGCGATTATGCCAGAACCCTTTTCAGACAGTGGTTGCGAGGCAGCATCCTTGACGCGCCGCTTGAAAGGCCAGATGGGCATGTTATGCTATGCAGAGGCACAGGCGAAGATAGGCATGCCGGATTGACTGCTGTCTCGAATTGAGTTGAGTGAACGTTGTGCGCGTGTGTATGTGCGAGTGATTGTCGCAAGTGGCTGCAGATGGTACGGGAGGACCCTGCAGATGGGTAAAAGAGCGACCGTGGTACAGCAAGGATGGGAACGGGCGAGGGAGATGCCTGTCGGTGGCTGAGACGAAGAATAAGTGGTGGACGAAAGCAAAGCTCAGAGAAACACACAGGCGTCGGACCAGCAATAGTAGTATGTAGTTGGGTAGTGAATGCTGAAGTCGACGATCAAGGAACTACAGTAAACGAGTCGAACAGTGCGGCGGGACGTTGTAAGCTAAGCAGTGCGATCGCCGTAGCCCGCGATTGGACGCTGACGAAATGATGGAATTCCGCCTGCACACCAACACTCATCCTGGTCTTATGCGACGTCGCGAACATTCGCTCGAACATTGCCGCCCGCCACAACACGCGCCGACATGCCCTTGCAACAGGTCACAGTCCAATGTGAATGTCCAGCGGTCCTTGACAGGATCAAAAGGCCTCGCTGGCTGGCTCACTCTAGGCGAGGCTTGCAGACGATGGCGCCGACGCCACTCTGCCAAGCAGCGGATCGGATGCACATATCTATGCAATCTTCATACGCCGTTTGAACTCTCCGCTGACGGCCCTGGACCAGCAGCAGCCGGATTGCGGATTACTGAATGATCGTCCATAGCCTGTGGGAGACTCCGTGGATGATGTCGTCGGCCAAAATAGAACAGGCGAGCATGCTCTCAACACGAAGACCTCACCATCCTGGAACTCAATGTGACGTTGAGAAGGATTTGCTGGTCCCGACAGAGCAGCGCAGCTAAGGGTTCTACGACATCATACTTTAAGTGATCTGCGATCCAGGCGTAGGCCGCTGCATAGCGGGGAACAAACGCCAATGATCCCTGACAGGTACACAGGACATCCTGTTCCTGTCAAGACACTTGACGGCTAGCTAGCTACATGGCGAGCTGGACCGGAGAGATTCCAAGGCCCAGATGCCCAACTTAGTGTGCATGATTTCAATATTGCAAGCGGAGACATGTCACTCTGCATGCCGTCGGAAGAACACATACGATGATCGTTGTGCCCGGTCTTGGTTGCCGAGCTCTTCTTTACCGACCGATGAAAATTCTGCGATGCTAGATCACTGTAAGATGCAACGTCGCGCACAGGCACGAAGTCATCATGACTGCAGTCCATGCCATCCATGCTCGCCGGCAATGCCTGTTTCGTGGCAGCTTGCATCCCTCGACATCATACATGTGTAGGGGTCAAGCAGATCGCGTCCTTCGCAGAACAGAACCCCGGCGTGCCGCATTATTCGCACCTGTCGTGGTCAGGATGATCATGCCCAGGCCGCACGATAGCCATCGTGGCGTTGGCGATGCACCAGGTGACATCTCCGGCGCGCCTGTGGTTTTGTACGCTTGCTCGTCACGCGGCAGGGATCGAATAATGCTCGCATGAGCCGTACCGCCCGAAACGGTCACGCAGGCCGCACAGCTTGGAGGAATGCCGTTGTTCATCGTCCGATCGAGCTCGCTTTCATAGAGCAACCACCGACGACGAGAGAATACACCGATCCGATACATAATTCAGCAATGAAGTCGCTAACCAAGATCTTGTGTGCCAGCGGCTGCCACGTGTGGCGTTGCTATTGAACCATGGTACGCAAATGACGTGCATGTTCGAGCGCCATGGATCTGTGTCTCGCTTCCATGCTACTTATAGCTTCGGGTCAGATGTGGTTGGTGATAGCGAATAGGACTGCTTATAACTCTGCTTGCATCTCCATTGATCATAACGATATATGAATGGAAGTCATGGTACGCAAGACACAGAAATGTCCTCGTCTCGTCTCCTCGAGCATCGGTCTGTTCTGTGACGCCTGTCATAGGCTCCCCCGATACATAAAATGTACGGTGGTGTTCTGCCCAAGTGGCCGCCTCGCCAGCACAAGGTCAAGGGTTTTTATCTAGGTAGTCATGGGCTTTCATTCCTCAGGAGACACTACGTCCATGTCTGTCACCTTTCCCTGCCTCCCGCGTGCCAGATTCTATGAAGCAGGATGAGGTCGAGTAGATTTCGCAATGTTGTGGTAGACATGGCATAACTCTTTCACGAATCGATGAATGAGTAGGGATCGGACGTGATTCCACAAGAAGTGGTAAATGAAACAGAGGACTGTTGGTTTGGAACATTTCTTCAAAACTCCTCTTTACCTCCAAGGTATCTATACACCACGGAAAAGTCTCTGTTCTTACACTTCTCATCCGCTTGAACAGCGGTGTAGATTTCCTTGGCGTACGCACCCAACAGCGGTACAACGTCAACCTCTGTCGCTGCCTGCATAGCAAGCCTCAAATCTTTCAACATGAGTGGAGTGCCGAAGCCACCGACATAGTCTCTGCTTGACGGGGCATCCTGATTGATGCCCGGGATGGGGTTGTTCACCTCGCTGGGCCAGCATCTGCCAGTCGCAGTGTTGACCATGTCGCTCAACGTCTTCGGATCCAGTCCTAGTTTGACGCCAAGGTTCATTGCCTCTGCTGTGGCAATGTTGTTTAGTGCCAGGAGATAATTGTTGGCGAGCTTCGCCTTCAGGCCACTCGTCTGTGGGCCGAGATGCACCACGCGCTTGCCCATCAGGCTGAGTACCTCAGTGATGCGGGGCATCAATTCGTCGGCGGCACCAACCATGAACGTAAGGCCACCAGCACGAGCACCTTGCACTAAGAAGATGTCAGTATTTATGACTTGACATCTATTCTTGTTAACTACTGACCTCCTCCACTGACTGGAGCGTCTACGAATCGCCCCTGCCCACTGCTGTGTGTTGCATTCGCTACCTCTGCCGAGCTCTTCGGGTCGATGGTGCTGCAATCAATGAAAAGCCGTTGTTGGTTGTTTGGTGCTTCTGTCAGGAGGGTTGGGGGCTTGAGCATCTCCCGGAAAACGCTCTGTACATGTTGTGGTTCGGGGAGCATGGTAATGATTGTGGTCTGCACCGCTCAGTCAGCTTCTTACGAATGCACGAACAGCTTTGCGAAGTAAATTTGGGAGGCGTGTAACAACATCAGAGGATTGGCTTTGTGTTTGTGTAATCAGATTAACAGCTTACGCTGCAACTTAGATCATAAACCTTTAGGAAATTTTAGGGTTCATCATTGGAACAGGTATCGTGTAGGATGGTGAATGTGCAGGCTGAACATACCGATTTCTCTGCCACTTCCCGTACGTTGTCCACAATCTCCACACTGCCCATCTCTTGCTTAAACTTTTCACATGCTTCCGTGTTCACGTCGTGAATGTATAAGGTATCGCTTGAAGCGATCTTACTTCGGAGGTTTTTAGCCATTGGGTAGCCTGTAGGAGAGATCTCAATCAGCAACAGAGTCCATGTTCCTCTTCGGGCATGTTGAACAACTCACCCATCTGACCCAGTCCGATGAAGCCATAGCTCGCACGCAAGCTGCTGCTTGTCACAAACGTCCTTCGGCTTGCTGGACCAGCCAGACTGCTCAGGACTTGCTTGAGCGGCGAAGCTGTTCCTGTTATGACCCGCATTGTCGGTGGAAATTGTGATGTGTTCCAGAAAGGTTTTGATCATCAGGACATGAGAGGCGTCAGCGTGAAGGGAAAAGGACGATCATAAGAGCAGTCAGATGCGCCAAATAATGCGCACAACATGTCTTGTAAACTCCGGATCGCCATGAGAGCACACGACAGTACCTCTACGGAACCTGGAGGTCGCATCGCACTGTGCGGAAGTTTGGCGGTTCACCGGATGTGCTAGCCGAGGTTGACGCGCTGAGCCTCACCTCGCACTCTTGATGTTTCGATCTGCTATGTGACAGCAGTGTTAGTACGAAAAACCAACATACGTCTGCTCTTGATGTAGATATGACCGGGTACAGACTACACAGTTGGATCGCACATAGGCAAGATGTTTTGTCAAGACATGATTGCCATTAGTAAAAGTACATCCATTATTGAAGATCCAAACTCCTTCCCAGTCCCCGTAAACTCCAATCTTTTTGTGGCCATTTGGCCATAAGAGCCGTGAGCTATCATCTCCAAGACGTACTCGCTCGGAGTCTCCCGATGTTCGTACGCTCCAGCTGTCAAACTGCAAACTGACAGGGATGCCGCCGCTGTCCCTTCCTTGCCCACCTCCCAGTCTCAGTCAGATGCTCCTCTTGTCTTCTCCTCGTCTACTTCGTCAACATCTGGCATGCGATCTCTCCTCCCGCTGTATGATGTCTCTGAATAGATGAAAGGACGTCCATTCTTGTCGTTAGCCACATCGCCAAACAAGCTCATCATCTCCTCGATGCTAAGCTTCTTCTTGGTGTGGCTCATCAGTGTGTCAATCGCCTCGGATTTACGCTCTTGCATGGCTATGATCGCTTCATCGACCGAATTGCGTATGACGAACCTAGTCATGGTGTTGCTTTTCTCCTGGCCAAGCCGAAAGATTCTGCAAAATGCCTGGTTCTCGCTCTCTTTGTGGAACCATAAGTCGATGTTTACGACGCGGCTCGCCATGGTCAGGTTAAGTCCAACGCCTCCGGCTTTGAAAGCGCAAAGAAGAATCTGCTTCTCCGGCTTGCTGCCAAACTCGTCGATTGCTGCTTTGCGAGCATCATGAGACATGTCGCCAGAGTACTGGCAATATCCCCAAGCTTCGGCGTCGCAAATACGACCCTGTACTGATTAGAAATGACCTTGATGAGATTCTCTTGAGCCATTTTCGCTTACCATGATTTTCAGCAGTTTACGGAACTGCGAGAAGACGATGATCTTGGAATCCGGTTCTTCCTTCAGCCAGTTCAGGATACATCCTTTCGCGGCTAGTGTCTTTGCGGATGGCAGCACCTCACTTCGTACACATGTCAGCATACCTTCAAACGCAGGTGTGAAATAGCTTACCCAATATCGATCCAGTCGTCTGCAGGATCGATCTTCTTCGACTTCTTCTTGCCAATGACAGAGGGGGCGTTAGTAGAGCGGCTGGGGTCAGGACGAGATGGCTCGGCTTCAGCCTCAACACATGGTGTTGTGTAAGTGAATTGCTCACCACACTCGGCGCAGCGTGAATTCTCGTACCCTCGCCTTGCTGCTTGGTGGGCAAGCTCGTTGAGACAATCCCAACAGTAGATGTGGCTGCACGAAGTGACGTGCGGATCCTGCGGAGGTTGATCGCAGAAGGTGCATGGAGATCGAGCGTTCATAGATTCAAATTGATCGGGATTGCCACGTATCGCACCGAGGTATTTCGTGAAGTTATATCGGAGGCCGTGGGTGCCACCAACTTCTTCAGGTGAATAGTCGAAAGTACTGCCTTCGAGGTCGATAGGACCGACTCTGGTCTCGGTCTCGGTGGTGATGATTGCAGGATCTGCAATAATCACACTTTGCGCATTGACACTCTGAGCTAAAATGCGTCTTAGATTCACGAGCGTCGCTATGCTCTGCGAATCCAGCTCGTTCTCATTCTCTGTGAGCTTCGTAAGCTTCTCGTAATCCTCACGTTCCAACAAGTCCAAGAGAGACTCTTGAACAAGAAGGACGTGCCCACAGATCTGTCGGAGACGTAGAAGCATAGTCCAGATAAAGGAGTACTTCTTGTCCAGCTGATTTTGTGAGCTGATGGTATTGATCCTGTTTATGAAACGAAGTTTGATGATCTCGTAGATTGCGCGCTCCACGGAATTGAACTCCAGCGTAACTGTATTCAGCTTCGGTGTCGGAAGCTTCAACAGCTGGCAGTTGAATAGGGTATCAAGATGCGTACGTTTGAGCATCACAGACGATAGTAGGGCAGCCAACCTACGCAGACCAACTGAGTCGGGCCCGGAGTGTGCAAAATTGGCGTTCCAGAGGTGAAGGCTGGTAGCTTGCGGATGACGCAGGAACTTCATATATGTGAAGCATTCTTTCAAGGCCGAATTCATTAGTGGTGTACCAGTCACCGCCCAACGATGGCGCGCTTCCAGTGCTCGGCACGCCATTGAGGTGTGAGAGAGATGGTTCTTGATTGTATGCGCCTCGTCCAGCACCACCCTGTACCACTCACACTGGTGAAGCACGCCTCTTCTTTGAGCGTAATGATTCTCCCAATATGCGTTCTTGCTCTCCTGTGTCGTAAGCTCAGGAGGAAAGATAACTTTTGGATAGCTCCTGCAAACCTCGTCATATGTCGTGAATACGATATCGGATTGCTGAAGTAGATCCTTCAGATCGATAGCTTGTATACGCGAGCCAGCATGATAATGCAGAACTCGGCCCAGCCCCCATGTCTCGTTCTCCTTCCTGGTATTGACATGCTTTGTAATCTCGTCCGACCACTGTCTTACCAGTGCCTGAGATGCTACAACCAGGGTAGCTCGTGGTTTCTGGGAAGAGCGGTCCAGACGATGATTGAGGATCACAGCTAGCATCATGAGGGTCTTTCCTAAGCCCATTTCGTCGGCGAGAATGCCACCCTTCGGTTCCGGACCTTTTTCACGTTTAATGATGAAACTGCTTCCCATCACCTGATAGTGCTTCAAGGTGGTCTTTAGGCCTTTCATCTGCCAATAACCGTCCTTCGCAGGACCCACGGAGCGGTTGCAGAAGTCTTGTACCGCCTTTGTGAGCCCGCGAACATCCGAGTAACCTGAAGAATTTTTTGGCAAAGAGATCATCAGCTGCTTCATGGCTTCTGCTTTTGTTGTCGCACTGTGCGTAGGCTGCGGACCAAGATGTTGTTGAGCAGCAACATCCTTGAAGACGTTGGAGGATGTGAAATGCGAAAGGTTGATCATGGCTTGCTTCGTGGTTTTACCTTTTGCTTTTTTCTTGGAGGCTGAATTGCCACGTTTTGGGGCCGAAGTGTCTTCAGCTGAGTCCACATCGTCGCCGTCGATTGATATCGCCTTCTTCTTGCGTGAGGCTCGTTTGCTGCCCCTTGCAAACAGGGTACTGTCATCCCCCTTGCGCTTACGACCACGCTTTTTCGGGGCTGCGGATTCGACGTCGCTGAACATATCCTCGTAATTTGGGTCCGATCGAACGAACATCTCATTTTCGTCATCCTGAGTTGGGATACTTGGAGAGGGACTTCGGATAAATTCATGTTCCGCATCGACTCTTTCCTGCCGCGATTTTTCCTCTGCTTCTGCTAGGAGGAACTCGATTTCATCCGTCGCTGTAGCAGCTCCAATCGCCTTCTTCCTCGCGTATGTAGCTTCGATATCTTTGAACGCAGCCGCTGCTGCATTCCGCGCATTCTCGGTTATGAGGGCCAGCATGTCGCTGTCGGAAAGAGGAGCGGTGTCGTCGCCGTTGTACTCAAGGCTTTGATTCAAGCTTGCGTCCATAGTGGTAGCCTCGACGTTAGCATCATCATGGCGTTGGTCCGTGTCGATATCCAAGTTGTCAATCACAGGATCGGCATTGTCCAGAGTGGTACCAGCGTCGCCTTGCGTGACGGCCGGTACAGCATCGATGGCACTCAGAGGATTTGGAGGGCGTTCGACGGCGAATTTCCTTTGCATTTCAAGCATTTCTTGATGTTTCACCGCTCGATCAATGTCGTCCTGACCGCTATGGCCTTGGTCTTCGGGGTCGCTCTCCATTGCTGCTGCATCCATCTGTGTTGCTGGGTGGACTGGCGAGAGTTGCACAAGATGAAGAGGCCGGGATGAAGACAGCTCGCCTTGGCCCTTCCGATGCTGAAGGTAATGTGGGAAAGGTAGTTGGAGGAGGAGAAGGTGTGAGGAAGAGAGGGAGGGAGGGAGTTGGAAGTGGATGGTGAGGAGGATGTAGAAGAGACGGAGAAGAAGGAGGAAGGACGGTGTTTTTGTGCACACGACCTCAAGGGGCACGGGCCATCTTGCACTGAGTGAATCAGACTCACTGCCAAATGAGGAAGGAGCAGGGGCATGTGAAGGCAAGAGCGACCTGGATATGCCGCAAGTGAACTGGTTGAGAGGATTCATGTGAGTCAGAAGATTGTTTCGTTCGCATGTGGGCTTGCATTAAACCATGCACTCGCTCTTCGATCGTAGCGGTGACATGTCCAATCCTCCAGCATCTTTCCTCCGACCACTTGAAAGACAAGTGAAAACCGACTGGCTGCAAGCTGCACTTCCGTAGACTCCTCGAACGCCATGCCGCTGAACGCACAACATGCGAAGCTATTCCATGCTCAACGTCTCCGAAGTGAAGCGAGGTCAGTTGAGGTGTAGTGCCTTCTTCGTGTTCTCGTATACCACGTAGGTCTGTATGGTCAGCTTCCAGCACAACAAACCAAAGGAACAAGATACAAGCGGAACTCAAGGACGGACAGTACTCAGACCCACCCGACCACGAGTCACGACCACCCAAACTTCCTCCATCTTTCGTCTTCACCACACATGATTCTGCCTGCCGCCGTCGCCGCCGCCGCTGATAGAACAAGACAACAAGAGAGAGAGGATGACTTACAATTGAAACAGCAGGAACCACCTTCAGAAGGTTCGGCGTGAGCCCCTTGAAGAGACCTCTTACTCCTTCGCCCTTAAGCGTCTGCCTCGTGACATCCATGATGCCGGTGTAAGTACGTGGGTGGCTTGCAGTACCTGTATACATGTTTGTGTCAGTGAATCCAAACTGACATGCCCAGGTAGTTGCATTATAGAAAAACGATCATACCTTGTGACTGCAAACGTGTCCGCAGCAAGTTCAATGGATAGACGACACTAGCTCCGAATGCTCCCGAACAACCGCCCATGATGGCCAGCGTGAAGTTGTTTGGTAATGCATCCTCTTCATGCTCAACACCCAGATCTTTCATGTTCTTCGCCACAAGCTTACGCTTCAGCGTTTCGAAGGTGAACAAGTCAATGGCAGCATATGGAAACATGCCTATCAAGCCCATCGGAAGTCCACGATAGAAGCTGACGATGCCGTTCTTGGCCCACATCTTTTGCATGGTATGCCAAATAAGCTTGTTGCCTCTTTCGCCACCAGGGACGGTTTCGCATTGCATACGAAACTTCAGTGTGTCCAATGGATAGACGACAGCTTGGGAGATCATTCCCGCTATGCCACCAGAAATGAACTGAGAGCTACCGGAAATACGTTTGGGGTCGTCGTGGCCTTCGAAGCGGGCTACTGCGCGTTTTGCAGCTTCATAAGAGCCAAATTTCACGGCTGATTCTGGCATAACCTTAATGACATTGAGACCGTTACCTGCGTATCGTCAGCTAAGCATGACACAAACAGACAGATTACTGCAGACTACTCACCTGCGAACAGACTCCTGATACCGCCAGCTGCCCACAATTCTTGGCAAGCCTGATATAGGGCTGCCGCGCCATGTTTGGTCGCTTGTAGAGGCGCTCCCTTCTTGACAGCCTGCGCGGCATCTTGACCCGTGCCGGTCTGTGCGATGAGATAGACCTTGAGCCGATCTAGGGGAGCCGTCGCGGTGCGGGAGGTAATACCAGACACGCCACCAGCGATGAAATAGCCTACATCAGGGACCAAGTCGGTCAGCTTTAGCTGTTTTCCCTCTTTCCGCCGCTCTGGCTTGAGGGGGATGTGAGGGTCCTCGTTGGACATATCTTCTGACAGATGAATTTGCTGTGAAGTGGAAGATGGTAACGCTTCAACACGTGTTTGCTCCGAAAGGTGGGCGTCTGAGGTTGACGCGCTGCTGAATGGAGCTGAGGGTGATGGTGACGGGTGGCGCACAAGCTCAAAAAGTGCACCAAAAAGTGAGGTTTTAAGAAAACTAATCGTACCAAAGCCTGCAAGAGCTTCGTCGCTCAGGTTCACATCACCTTCGGATGTGAGCTTGACAGTGGCGTCGTAATATGAGAAGACAGCTTTGAGGCCGGACGCGTTGGTTGGGATGAAGAGAAGAAAGTCTGGAAGCGGGCACAATGATCAGTATCTGCACCAAAGGAGATTTGCATGTGTCAAGCATGTGAAGGTGAAGTTATAGAAAGTCTCACCCCGCCATTCAGCAAAGTCGATCCGTCCATCATGATTCTGATCAATGCTGGAGAAGAAGCGGTCGAGTCGTGCATTTGAAACCTTCACACTTGCACGCTCAAATGCTACCGAGAGCTCTTTCTTATCCAAGTTTCCACTGCTGTCCTTGTCTATGCTCTTGAACAGCATCCACAGCTCATGCTCTGTACGTTTACAGAAGCGGACGAAGTCATCGTGGCTGATCTTTCCATCATGATCAATGTCGCACGCAGCGAGCATATCTCGAACCAAATCGTCCGCATCTCGCAATGGGTGGTTGATCTTGGCCAATCCATTCTTTAGCGCGTTCAAATCTAATGTCCCCTTCTTCTTGGTATCGAGCTTCTGCCATAAGTCCTGCAAGCGGGCCTCTTGCTCTTCCTGCGACTCGCCATCCATTCCGTCGCGCAATCGCTCAATGCCAAGCTCTCAGGCTGTTTGTTACAAAGCAGGCATGGCTTGTGGATTCGGATTGCAACTCATACGGCAGCCATCGCTGCTTGTCGGTTGGCAATGAGGACGATCGTCACTTGGTACAAGTCGCTCCGACCCAGGGGAATGTTCGTATATTTGTCGTTTCGTTCGCCGTTCGTATGGCATCCCTGCTGCAGACCTATGGTTGCTTCTGACGTTTTCCTACAGCTCCGCGGCTCCGACGTGACCGCTCAGCCCTACAAGATGCTGACTACACACATCCCAACTTCACCATTCGAACCCCATCTTCGATGTATATGCTCACCATCACCATGATCGCGTGCCACCGATATTCTGACACCAAATGGCGCCTAGATTATAGACCGATACCGATCTAGTCTCTCGAGACTGTAAGCATGGAACTTGTTTCGAGCCTCTCAGAACTGCATATGTGCAGTCCGATCTATTTTGGCGATACTGGTTGACGGCCACATACAGTGGCGCTCATTGCTACTCAGCTGTACTGTCTGAGCTTATTTGCGCTTTGTAACAGTAGAGCAAGAGGACACTCAGTGGCAGAATAGAAGGCTCATTATTTATGCCCATGCAGGGATGGCTGCCAATTATTACGATTCCACACAGGCGAAGTACTGGACCTTCACCAAGTCTGAACTCGCAGCCATGCGTGGAGAACTGAGCAAAGCGAATCACGTTCTCCATACCAAATTTCCTCTGCCGGATCGTCGCCTGATGAACATATACTTTCAGCAATCTCTTGTTAAACTTGGGCGCCGTATGAACATTCGACAACAAGCGCTTGCCACGGCACAAGTCTACATAAAACGCTTCTATCTCATGGTTGAGATGCGTAAGACCAACCCCTACCTCATCATGGCCACGGCGGTATATCTGGCTTGTAAGATGGAAGAGTGTCCACAGCACATACGACTGGTGCTGGGAGAGGCGGCAAGACACTGGCCTGAGCTTGGCATCACGGAAAGCAGCAAGATCGGAGAGTGCGAGTTCGCTCTCATCTCCACGTTGTCTAGTAGGCTGATTTTGCATCATCCTTATCGGGCTCTCGCAGACTTCCAAACTGGATTTGGCCTGACCAATGAAGAAATTCAACTTGCTCAATCCATTATCAACGACAGCTACAATACCGACCTGCCCATTCTCTATCCGCCACACGTTATTGCGCTTACGGCAGCTTTTCTAGCAGTGGTTCTGCGGCCAACTGGTCAGCCTCCAGGACTTCTAGCACACTCTACACATGCACTCCAATCGTCAGGTAGTGCGCCTACGTCTGCTCCGGCGGTGAGTGCGAGTACTGCACAAGGAGCACTGGGAGGACTGGCCGGCTTGAAAGGGTCTGGCGCCAAGATTACGAAGATGGTTGAGTGGCTAGCGGAGAGCAAGGTGGACATGGATGCTGTTGTAGACGCAACGCAGGAGCTGGTCAGCCTATACGAAGTATGGGAGAACTCGTACAATGAGCGGACCTGTAAAGAGACCATCACTAAATTCATTGGAGCAAACAAATGAAATCATGATAGAATGTGTTCGTAGTTGCACCAAGCATTCGCACTCAAGTCCGACATGTGTCACGTGACGACTTGGATACATCACGTAATATGCAGAACGTGTCACGTGTGACTTCATTCCACCACAGCCGACATGGAGTGTATGCAGTGCAGCCACCTTCGTGCTTTCAACACCAGTATAGCAATGACCTCCATCCAATCCACCTACCTGGACAACGCCTAACTTCATGCACATGACCTTAGATCCTTCGAGAAGCCCCCTCACGGCGGATAGACAGACGACTATCTCCCGGAAATGAACATCAATAACGTAGCTGTTATAGTTGTGGTCTCGGCTGGGACACTCCGGCCAGAAACTGGTGGTATGCCGACACATGACTTCAACAAAATAGACAAGTACAATAGTGATAGGAAATAGAGAGCGGAATTTACTGCAGGGCGCTGTTGCCCTTGCATTGCCACCTACACTTGATTGGTGAGCCGCGGAAGGACGGCTGACACCGAGGCCCCAGACTGAGAGTGAGATGACGGCAGTGCTTATGCTGGCGCTTCATGACGCCCTGGAGGATTCTCCTGTGCTGGAATGCGACATAATCCGGAACCAGACAACGTCAATTTTGCGCCCATCTGTGTCTATGCTTTCATGATACATGTAACAGTGGCATGAGCGATCGGGCAAGCCAGATGGGCGATGGGCAAGATCTGCGCCTGGAGGATCCTGCAATACTGTACCTGGATCGCACGGCAGTCCAAAGTGAGGCTGCCAGCAAACGATGCGCATCATGCGAACACTTTTGTGCCATTTGGCAAGGGCGCATACTAGCGGTCTTCTCGCATGATCAGGTGGTTGTGCATTGCATTCCACAGTAACCTGAGACGAGGCAAGCGTGGAGACGAGGGAGGCGGTGTATGGCGAACGTGGCAGGGTGGGGCCACTGCCGGTATGGCCGCTGCCGACGATTGCACAGCCAGGGTTCCGTCGCTATACATGGCCAGATTGCTACTCCCACACACCACCGCCAGCAGGCCCGAACCCTAATCTCGCGGCAGAGTGGCTCGAACGTGGTCGCACGATGTCGCCACAACCATGACCGGGTTTCATCGGCGTGTACGACGCAGTCCATGACCACTCAATACCCGCCGGAAAGCTGAGAGCAGTTTCGGAGTGCTGGGGAACTGCTGGGAGATCGTCGGTTGCGTGGCCAAACTAGAAGCCCCGTAGCTCGCGATATGTCTGGCTACTCTCCAGGCTAATGCCAATCCAGCTAGATGGACGAGCAACGGGTCGATTCTCATTCGCCATCTCCAGCGCCTGTGCACGGATCGTGGGCTGGTACTGGAGGAGTGTTCCATCGTCTCGCCCCTCCGCTTTCTTTGCTGTTTCTCATCACATCACCTCGCCCCCCCCAGCCCAACACATCCGACACACCTTACACTAGCTCTACCCATACGCACCTTTGCGCAGCCTTCATCATTGTCATTGCCCGCCTCCGTCGCATCCCATCTCATCTCTCTCATCCGCCTTCAATTCAGCCATTCGCCTTTGCCACCAGGACGCCCGGTCGTCCTTTGTTATGATAATCGACTCGGCTTAATCTCCGACCATCCAATACGCAAGCATCAGCCTTCCATCAGCACCATTTGTTCGATCATCGCATCTCGCCGACACCATAACGCTCATCATGGCCAGCTACCAGTACCAATACCAGCAGCAGCAGCAACAGCAGCAGCACGCCGCACACCATGGCCAGCATCGGTCCCGCCGTGGCCCAAGAGTGTCATCTCAGACCTCCCATCGGGCATACAAAGCGCAACAGCGCAGTCCTAAAGAGATGCCAACTCAAGAGCAACCGCACCAAGACTACATTCAGCGTCTGGAAGCAGCAATGAGCTTTGACTGGGAGGATGACTCAGAGTTTTGGTGAGTTTACCTTGAGATTGCTGTTGTTTATCCGGTCGGTTGCTGATGCTTTGCCTGCAGCCCCTTCAACCTCCTCACCGAGGATGACCTTCAGTCTATCCACTCCTCCTCTGGATCTGACCGGGGCTCCATGTCCTCAGGCTCGCCCGAAAGCTCGCCCCTGCAGCATCAGGTCCAGCCGACCCCGTCTTTCTTGCTGTCAAGCGCACCGAACACTTTCAACCCTACTCCAACTGGCTTCCAACCCTCTCACCACATGAAGCTTCATCAGCCAATGGCGCAACGCACTCGCAATGCCATTCCCATTGTCGACCCGAACTCCCGTTCCGCGGCCAGCCCGCCTCTCTCCGTCTCGCCTGCCCGACAAATGCACCAGCACTTCGTCCCTCGCCGCGCGGCCTGGTAGACGTCCGCTTCGGTCACCATCCGAGGTGCTGCATAAAGCCACATGTGCCAGTGCGTCCGCGGGCGAGACCTGTCTTTTATTCCGGCCCTAATTCTTCTAATCATCAATGAGCGGATGACCACAAGAAGATATCTTTTCTGACGGAGCCTCTGTCAATGTACAAAAATCCAGGAATTTACGAACGACTCTTACCTTCTAGATCCACCGGAAGGACTATCTACGGCATATACCACACCTCTTTTGCGCGAACTTACCCGGGATATGACGGCGTTTTGCAGCAATCTACAGCAGCATCTTTGACGACTAGAAAAACGAAAACACTCTTACACTACTGGCATCTTGAAGCGTGGCGTCTTATCTATTTTCACGACTGCAATCTTGAGAATCACATCTAGCGGCATCTTTTCCTCCCTCGCCTCCGAACACAAAACTTACTTGATGTCTGGTTCCTTTCAGTGCCCGATATACCCTTTCTTCTCGCTGATATTTTTGGTTGGGGGTTCATCTGTCCTGAGCGATCTACTTATTTTAAATGAGCACAACAGGATAAAGCTTGTTTTTCATGGGATACAACTTTGAAAAAATATGAATGTAGCGGCGGTGCTCAGGGATGGCTAGTCTATGGAATGGACAGGGGAAGCAAATGTATGGTGTTTTGTCCTTGCTATTGGTTTCATGGCTTGGAGGGCGCGGACCCAAAGCTGAAATGTCGGCAATGGTTGTTGGGGTACTGGGTGAATGGGAGCTTGGATTTTCTTGCGATGTGCTTTTCAATAGCAAATCTCGCTGTTCTTGCTTCGTACCGATCTTGGCTCATTGGTTTTCGGGTTCTGGAAATGTATCTTTTTCCCCTGTGTGTAACGTCAGATATTCTTAAGCTTATTGTCTCCTTTATCACGAATCTCTCTCATGCTTCACGATGAGCTGTGTTCCAGCTGGCCTGGATTAGTAGCCATTACAGCAACCACGCCACGATGCCTTCAGGTAGGGACTTGAAGTCGGATCGATTTACAATGCAGTTGGCACGGCTCCGTTCTTGCACGCCTTGACCAGGCGGCGGCTACGTTGAAACTCGCTATTGTCACGACACACCCTACACTGCAACAATGGGTCCAGCATTCTAGGCGTTCGATAAGGATTGGACGTCGATGCTCTATCACGATCTCTGCCGGCGGCTCTCGAAACATGCTCCACAATGCTACAGGTGGCCAACTTGCTTCCTTGCCTGCTGTGAGTCACGACTACGCCGCATATTCGATGTGCACATGCCTTTGGCCAAGGGTCACCATGTGAGCTGGGCAGGTAGACATTCAATCATGGAAGGCTTCTATAGCATCAGTGTTTAGACTCAGTGTAGAGAGCATCTAATTACATAGATCGACTTGCGGCCCACTGGGCATAATGAAACTCCAAGCGATTCTCATTGCTTTTGCGGCCTTATTTCGCGTAAGTGCCGCAGCTTGCCAGGCTGAGTATGGAGTAGGCATCTCTCTGTTCAGCGGCTATGCGTGAGTGATTTCCAATGCTTGTATAGCAATGAAGTTGACGCTCATCAAGTCACTAGCACTGTGAGTGCGCGCCTGGATAGTGGAACATACATTGACATTGCAAAGATCGAGGGCAGCGCGAGCTATAAAGCATACATGCTTGGTTTGCAAGAAGACCCGAACGCCAGTCATACCTCTGCGAAGTGGTGCCCATTGACACAAAACCTATGCCAACGCTTTTGGCCGTTCGAAAGGGTGGATCTGCCACCAAACACTCTCGCACCGATCTTACACGCCTTGGTCGCTGCTGCTGAATCCACACTTCAAACCAGCATCAGCTCGTTATTTGTGTCTATCTCTGATAAGCACACGATCGACGACATCTTAGCTCGACGCGATGTGCGTTCCGCTCTCGAGGACATTCGCGTAGATGGGTGGAATCGACTTGAACTTGTCCCAAGACAGCTCGTCTTTCCACTTGGGCTCAATGGACATTGCTCGGAATCGTGCATTACTCCGAACCATCCAAGCTTCCATGAGGACCCCACGAAGCTCATCTTGACGGTCGAATACACCCGTTGTTCGCTGGTCGCTGGACTGTGGGAGGAAGACTGCGGTCTCGCCTTCCAGCTTGCCGGATTTGATCAGAACGGCCTAAGTCCCAACGCTCTCGAAGTGTCTCGACCAGCAGACAGTGCTGAGGCTCGCCACGATGAGGCGGTTCGCGTTGCGCTGCAGAGCCTCGTCGGCAGCCAGAAACCAAAAGGCACTGCCAACCAGACCATCAGCGCTGTGCTGCTCATAGGGGAGAACGCCGACGACGGTTCTTTGAGAACTTTGCTTCGCGAGGTCTTGGAAGCACGCTTCACTAACGGCGCGCCTGTTGACCTGGACTTGGTCCAGAGCTTCGCACCCGATGCCGCGTATGTCGGTTCGCGAGCCGCGGCTTGGGCGGAGTTGGGAGCGAAAGCGATGAAGTGCTCGCGCGAGTATCGGTATGCTACACGGAATGAACTGTGATTGATTGTCAACTCTATAGGGAGTAGCGGATAGTGGTATTCTCTCGAAGTAGTCCCTTGGCAGCACAAGATTATCTTGTGATCTGGAAGTGTTACCAGGCGCCTTCCATTCTAACAGTTGTGTGGCATGGCTTCCCTTCAGTTTTGTTTGGTATATGACCGTCGGTTCCATCCCAAACAGTTCTTACACTCGAAGCAAGTTGCCGTATCGTACAATGATATTGCAGATGAGTCTTGTTGGGAGGGGACCACTTGGGTAAGGTATCACTGTATCAAGAGTCTTGCATTGTCAAGAAATCATCGCCGTGGTAAGAAAGATCATGTAGTAAGAAACAATAAAGATGCTTCCGCCAACCCTAGGGTTGTAGTGGACCCCGCCATAGTTTTATTAATGTACCCCACCCTCGACTTCATCATTTTTTGGGCGAGTAAACACAAGCAAACAGTAATCCTCATCACTACCAAGCACCATGTCTTCGTACGTCCACTCTTTCCGCTGCGCACAAGATATCTTATCTCAGTCGCGAGCCAATCAAACTCAATCTTTACTCGACTGACCAGGTACCCATCAACAGCAACGATGATGTATCCAAAAAGCCTCCCCGACCGCCTACGATCCGTGCCTGCCTCTTCGACATGGATGGTCTACTCATCGATTCTGAAGATATATATACTCTCTGTACCAATGCTGTGCTAAGAGAATACGGTCGTCCGGATCTACCATGGAACATCAAAGCGCAATTGCAAGGAAGACCGGGGCCTGCGGTATGTTCCATCTAAAGCTAAAGACTTCTGAGGGAGATACAAGCAATGCACAAAGAGGAGGCTGAAGCCGTTCGGATTGGAACACTACAGAGCTTTCGTGCTGACGCCCAGCATAGGCCGGCAAAATCTTCTCCGAATGGGCACAGCTACCCATTTCGCGCGAAGAGTACATGAGCAAGCTCCAAGCACTCCAGCGCATCCACTTCCCAGACTGCAAGCCACTGCCTGGCGTCCCGACTCTGCTGACCACACTGGCGCACCGAACGGATCCTCCGATCTACCTCGCGCTCGCGACATCGTCGCACGCGGCCAACTTCGCGATCAAGACCGCACACCAGCAAGAGCTGTTCACCGTGTTTGAGGCGGAGAATCGGGTGCTGGGGGATGATAAGAGGATAAGGGAGGGCAGGGGGAAGCCGGCGCCGGATATCTATCTGCTGGCGTTGGAGACGGTGAACGCGCGGATTCGTCGGGAAGGGGGAAAAGAGGTGCTGCCGGCGGAGTGCTTGGTGTTTGAGGACTCGGTGCCAGGAGTCGAGGCTGGAAGGTGGGCGGGGATGCAAGTCGTGTGGTGTCCGCATCCGGGACTGTTGCAGGAGTACAAGGGACGGGAAGAGGAAGTGTTGGCTGGCTTGTGTGGCGAGCATGTAGAAGCACCTGGAGAAGGGACGGGGAAGGCGCCTGGGGCCATCGGGGATGGTTGGGCGAGGCAGGTCGCGAGCTTGGAAGCATTTCCATATCAGGAGTATGGGATCGGGGTGAAAGAGGATGGGAAGTTGTAGAAAGTATACAGCGCGAGCAGGCCGTAGATAGAGCTCGTGTGGCTGTTGTAGATATAGGGGATGCCGCAGCAGAGCCTCAATTTGTGGAAGAATAAGCACAACGCCGTAACGCCACGCCAGATGCCGTACATGCAGATCTTCCCAAGTATAACACGAGACCCGCGCTCTTTCTAACTCTTCAATGCCTCCAATCGGCCTCTCATCTGCGCCAACATCTCCTCCGAGTCCATATCCTCTTCTTCGGCCGTCGGCTGTCCGACGACGTCGACGGGTACAGCAGGCACAGCCGGTGTCTGCGTGCGATCCTTCAGCACTTCTCCCAGCACTTTGTCTACCTCGCTCTCTACCTCCTCATCCTCGTCCAGCTCCAGCCCTTCGTTGTCCAGCGTATCGCTGACCATCTCTTCAATAATGCCCGCACGCACCAGCTCTTGGCTCAGCTCCCGCATCGTACCCGTCAACTCCGGCAGGCGCACGAGGCTGTTGACGTCCTTCATGATGCCAGTCGAAGCGCGAATGCTGCCCTCGATCCGCCGCACCGCAAATGCCTCTTGCACTTGATACCCCACGCTCTCCAAGGTCGCTTTGCTCGTATGTAACCGCGCGCTCTGCTTCCGTATCCGCACCATCTCGCGCGCGAAGATGCGCGTCTCGCTCGCCGCTTGCTTGGCCGTCGAGCTGCCTGGAGGGGCCTTTTGGGCGCGCTTCGAAGCGGCGACGATTAAGCTACGGGTCTTGGCTTCGGTGGTGCGGAGGGAGGCAATGTCGCGGTCAAGCTTGCGCTTGTTGGAATTGAGGAGAGAGGTGCATTTTCGTTTCTGAAGGTGGCTAGAGATTAGCTAGGCGGTCGCATGGGGTAGGCATTGGGATATCGTTTACTTGTTCCTCCGGTGTGGGGCCGTAGAAGAAACGGCGCACGTTGTCCATGGTGGAAGCGATCAAGGAGTTCAGGGAGGCACGAGCATGCTATGGGAGATGCAGTGTATACGTGAATATCATCAGAAGAGGTACAGTACAAGACATGTGAGAACGGCTTCAGGCGGCTAGGCAATGTGGATAGATAGACTGGAGAGCGATCGGAGGACGAAGCTTGGCGCTCGAGTCAGTGACGCAGCCACAATTGGTGGGGTAATGCTGGTTCTAATTCAGGCACTGAGGCAGACACTGACGACAATTTCGAGCCAAGACCGTCAAACAGCACCTGTAGATCATGAGAAAGCAGATATAATATGTAGATTGAACATATGTATGTACTAAGTAGATGATACCCAGTGAAATACATCTCGCGCGCCATCTATAACCATAAATTGATCTACGTGACCTGCACGAGCCCGAAACGTCCCAGTCTCGAACGTTGAGGCATCATCTTCGACTTTCGCTGCGCTTCCATCACTGCGGCAGCTCTATACAAACACGAAGACCAGCCTTTCAAACTTGAACTCTCTACGAACCAAGAATCTTCACTACACCAACTACAACACATCAAACATCATGGCGCAACCCATGGACACCACGGTACGCCTATCCACGACCTACAATTCCACGTTCAGCGTACTGATGTCACTTTAGGACGCGAAACAAATGGGCAAGACCATCACACCAGAAGGTACATCTCTACAGTCTGAAGTCACAGCCTCTCGAGGATTTCCACTGACCCTCCTCCTCCCACAGTGACCTGGGCACAACGCTCGTCTGCAACCGAAGCTGAGAAGAACCACGTCTACCTCACCATCGCCGTGCCCGACGTCGACCCCAAGAAGATCAAGCTGGACATCCAACCCACCTACCTCGACTTCACCGGCTACTCAGAATCTAAAAAGGCCAACTACCACGTCAAGCTCGAATTCTTCGCCGACATCGACCCTAGCGCATCCAAAGTGCACCACTCGGCCCGCGATGTCGAATTGGTGCTCCAGAAGAAGGAGCTCAAGGTGGAGTTCTGGCCGCGACTGTTGAAGGAGACAAAGAGGGCGCACTTCGTGAAGACCAACTTTGACAAGGTGAGTCGTGCTGGTTATGCTTGAAGAATCTATCCGATCCATGAATGGAAATGCTGACGGGTCGCTTTTGCTTTCTAGTGGGTCGACGAGGATGAGCAAGACGAGACTCCCGAAGACGATGACTACATGAGCCGTATGAACGCTATGGGCGGTGGAGGCATGGGTGGTATGGGCGGTATGGGTGGAGACGGTGGCTTCGGTGGCATCGACTTCAGCAAGCTAGGAGGAGGTGCCGGCCTGGGAGGCATGGGCATGGACGACCTGGAGGATGAGGAGGGCGACGAAGGAGAGGACGACGACGAAGAGATGCCGAGTCTCGAGGACGAGCCAGCCAAGGCCGGAAGCTCGTCAAAGAAGATCGAGGAGGTCGAGTAAAGGTCAGGAATGTCCAACTCGTCAAGTCGGCTCGATGAACCTCTACCGCCTTCGCCTTATCCAAGATGATTTGGCGGTCGAAGCGAGAATTCCGAGCAGTCTGCGGCAAGATCCTGCTTCCTTGCATAGATCAAGCTACATATGCTCGCATGAGGCATGCCTCTTGTAGCTCTACTCATGAACTCAATGACATCAAAAGCTCAAAGACGATTCATTTTAGCACTCTCGAAGAAATTTGCATATTCAAAGTGTTTGCCGTCATGTAGGTTTCAACAGGCTTTATTTATGTATGATGCTGCAACATCTCGCCTCTTCGTCCTACACGATCCATCTTTGCCCGCCCACATAGCTGAACAATGCCTATACATTCTCTTTGCCAAGTGACTTCACCAGCAGATGCGTGATGAAACCTACGCCTCACTCACAACTCTTAGCAGCACTTCACAGCATGGCGCTCCAATGGCATCCATTAAATTTTGGGAATACATGACGACGTGCATGTGAAAGCTCCAGCGATCCATCTCGAGGTCGCGTGCTCACGCTTAACGAGCTCTTACGCCAGAACACCGACCTTACCACTGTCACACACGATGGCGGACCTGTTAACGGCTCCGCCCTCTTCTCCCTCCGCTATAATCCACTCGCCTTACCTCCGTTCCCTCCTGGTAATTCCCTCCAAACCTCTTCATCCTCCCATACCACTCTCATTCTATGCGATCCACCACTTCTATTCCCCAGCTAACCTCCCCAGGCAGGCGGCCTTGCCGGCACCGTTGTCGACACCTCGCTCTTCCCGCTCGACACGCTAAAGACCCGCCTCCAATCCTCCGCCGGGTTCTTCGCCGCCGGCGGCTTCCGCGGCGTCTACAACGGCATCGGCAGCGCAGTCGTCGGCAGCGCACCAGGCGCGGCGTTGTTCTTCGTGGCCTACGATGGCGTGAAGCGCAGCTTCGGCACCGACGAGCACAGTGGCGCGGGAGTCCACATGCTCGCGGCATCGATCGGCGAGGTCGCGGCGTGCGCGGTGCGCGTGCCGACGGAGGTGGTCAAGCAGCGCGTGCAGGCGAAGCAGTTCCGGCGGTCGAGCGAGGCGCTGCTGGATATTCTCACGCTGCGGCGGACGAGAGGGTGGTGGGGCATGGGCCGGGAGCTGTATCGTGGCTGGGGGATCACGGTGCTGCGCGAGGTGCCGTTTACGGTGATTCAGTTCCCGCTGTGGGAGGCGATGAAGCGGTGGAGTGTGGAGGCAAGGCGGAGCGCGAGGGTAAAAGCTGGAGGGGATGCGGAGGAGGTGCTTAGGGCGTCCGCTGCGGAATCGGCGTTGTATGGGTCGTTGTCGGGTGCGGTGGCTGCGGGACTCACGACGCCGCTGGACGTGTTGAAGACGCGGCTGATGCTAGCGAAAGAGCGCGAGAGCGTGGTCGCCATCACACAAAGAGTATGGAGGGACGAGGGAGGACGGGCGTTTTTCGCTGGACTTGGGCCACGGACGATGTGGATTAGCATTGGCGGAGCTGTGTTCTTGGGCACATATCAATGGGCGGCCAATATTCTGGGCGGAGGATCATGACAGGAATGATATCCTGTTGAGAGCAATACGACAATTGGCTGCGAGGGATTGTATGATAGTGCCGTGTACAACAGCAAAGCGCAAACATAGAACATAGAGCGATCGAGCAGATTGCATGTACATCACGATGACCACGACATATCAATTGCTGAAGCAGGGGTAGAAGTCTCATTGCCGGTTGAGCACGAATGCTCATGCGCCTTGAATGTTTATGAGCTGTATATCTACCGAATGCGACAACGCGGCTCGCCTGCACTGTTCATTTGGTACATACAAGACTGCCCGTGTTCACTTCGGCGCGGGATTAGTGGGAGCCTGGGTCTGCGTAGTGGCAGCAGCGGCTGCAGCTGGAGGAGTTGCCGCAGCTGTGTTGTTCGCGGCAGTAGCACCACCGCCTCGCCCGGCTCGACCACCACCTCTGTTACCCCTGAATCCTCCTCTTCCACCACCTCCCTGTCCAGTTGAGCCCGCCGCAGCACCACCATTACCATGCCCTCCTCCACCACTACCCTGTCTCTCCTTGAACTCCAGAACCTCTACCGCACCATTAGCGACAGCAACTTTCTTAGCTTCCATCGCCTTCTTGAGTCCTGCATTATCCTTGAACACAGCAATCGCCGTGCCTTTCCGTGGGTCAATCGTAACATTGACCATCTCGCCGAACTCCCCCAACGCTTTCACGATGAGCATTTCTGTCATCCCCTGACTTGGGTTGGCATGTTTTAAGTACGCTTTTGTTGCGCTAATGTTGGATGGTGACGGTGCTGTTGAGGTGTTTGTCCCTTTCGCAGCTGAAGCCTGTTTGTTCGGTCCTGGAGGAACGTTGGCATTTGGCGGTTTCACGATTGCTGTCGGCGTCGGCTTTGTCGTGGCCGTCGTAGAAGTTTGCGTGGGCGGAGTATCCTGCTTAGTAGACGCTGGTGCAGTTGGTGTTGCCTTCGGCTTGATGCCCAAATCCTTCTGCAGCATCTTCTTGATGCCCTCTGCATTATTCCCTCTTTGTCGCGGAGCAGAACCTCTTTGTGGCGCTGGACTTGCCCTCCCTGCAGCCGCAGGTAGGGCAGGTACGGCATTCTGCGGCTTCGGTGACTGAGCTGGCTTTTTCTGCCGGGCAGGAGATGCAGACTTGGAATCACCTTGCTGTATCTGGGCTTGTGCTGGTCCGCCCTTCTGCTGTTGCTTTCCACTTGCCTGCTTGTTGAGCACTTTCGTAGCCTCCTTCGCAGCTAGCTCCACCTTAGAAGGTTGTGATTTGGTGTCTTTCTCCACAGGGGTGTCCTTACTTTGGTTCCTCCCGTGGGCCACAACCTTCTTGTCTTTCTCTTTCTCAGCCTTGGTCGCTGCTATCTTACTCGCCGCGGCCTTAGCCTTGTTCGCTTTCTTCTCTCTCAAGTCGTCGATCAGAGGTGTGCTCTTGACAGGTTCTGGTTTCTCTTTCTCCGCTCCAACATTCTCGATAGCCGCCGGTTTGACGAGAGGCATTGTTTCTGCTTCTAGGAAGGCAATAAATTCTGGATCCTGGTCGATCGTACCTTGTCGATTATCTGCCCTTGGCTTCGCCTGTAGTGGGGTACGCTGATTCGGCGCAAAGCCTAGAGAAGGTAGAAGTTGTCTGAGTTCCGGAATCTTATGCGAGCCTGCTTTGTCGTGGAACACAATGCTTAAGAATCTGGTCTCGAACTCGCTGACCAGTTGTTCATTCTTCAGGTGGACATAGCAGCGACTTTGCTCGGGCATTTTGCCTGGACTCTTGACTTTGCCCTGACGGTACTCCCGCCAGTCGACTTTGCCTTTGCCCAGCTTCCATTCCTCTCCCAGAACCTCCTCAAATTCAGTAAGCGTGAGATTGGGCGGTAGACGACGGATCTCGAGCTTCAATCGGATTGCAGGTGCTTTCGCAGGAGCTGCTCGTGCGGCAGCATTGACAGGTAGGACCCCGCCTGCTCGTTCACTCTTTGCTAAGACCTTCGGCGGCATCCTTCTAACGCCGTGTCCTGCAGGGACCAAGAAGTTGTCGAGAAGTCGATCCTACGGCTCACATGTACAATCTTGTCAAGAGCTCATGAGAATCGAAGCTAAATCGCATGCACCACACGAATGGTTCAAGAAGTGACGATACGGCGAGCGCGTCTAAATTGATAGTCGGCTCGGAGCGTTTCATGCCGCGAGGCGCGTGCCCTGCCGGAACGAAGAATGAACAGCATCAGATACTAGGCCACATTACACCTTTGTACACAAACAACCAGTTCGTCGTGCGTACAGTCTACACATGTATCGCTATAAGTACAATCCACTATTCTCACGCGTTGGTAGCGCACAAGAGGGATGCACATCAGTGATGTCTAATGTGGTATGTGTTATACCCCAAACTTATCGATAACATCAATATGGGTTAGGAGTTCAAGGAGACATGACATTGCCAATTAATTCCAGAACAAGGGCTACATATCGTCGTTGACATGTCTGATACCTAGAAGGCAGCTTCTTATCACAGAGCAATGCTTAAGCTGCGCCATTCTCGTTGTAGACCCTGAACAGAGTGCTTTAAAGACTGTGCCACAACAGGCAGCAAGACTTTGTTGCCTTGGTGCTTCGTCCATCACCTAGATTCTTCCGCACGACTTGTGTTTGGAGAAGACATACTAACGAGTCGATCACATTTGAGACTCAGCACTTGCAGTTTGCTCATCACGATCAACCATAGACGGCACTGTTACTCTGAGTATCGCTCACAAGCGATTCTACTTGTATAGCAGAAGCCTCAAGCTTGGGGACAGGCACAACCGAACGACTTGCTAACCCACATCCCTAGGATCTTGGGTCTGTTGTCTGCACGGCTTAGCAAAAACACGGATCCAATCACTTTCACCGGAATGACCAACATGAGTACTGTGTCTTGGATCCCGCGGTCGGACGCTGATGTCTATGGCAACAAGCAGATCACAGCCCTACACGCTTGTGCCCATGCGCCATTCGATATCAATCCTCCAGGAACACACGACGATTCGCCCAAGACAAATCACTGGACTCTACTTTGCGAGTTGCATGACAGTTCATCGATTCGTGTTGATCCCACCCCAGCAGGGCCGAACATGTCTATCGTGGTCACACTCTCTGCCGTTGATCGTAACGCCACGGACGATATAGTGAGGAAGGTACAGATTCCTGCTACTGATCTGGCAGTCAATGACCTGCTGCACTACATCACGAGTGCAGGACTTGATAAGTACCAGTGTACTGCAAACGGTCAAGGTTGTCGATACTGGATGTCGTGCGTGGTCAGAATGCTGCGATCGCGTGGCGTGTTGCAAAACGACGAAGCGGTGGAGAAAGTTATTGAAACCGTCGCCTTGGTATGGGCCCGCTACGATGAGTTGGCTCCAGTATCGCAGCAATCGGGGACTCAGGAGGGCAAGTTCTACGGGATGTGAGAGGCGAAGGTGATGGCAATTGTATGCCCTGCACCGGCCCACAACGATCAGCTTGAGGTTGTTGTCGATCGATCCTGACGGGGAGAGCAATCTCCTCGTATTCTGGAGACGCCCGAGGCTTTCTTCGAAGGTCGACCTCATATTCTACTGATATTTAAGCATCGAAATATCGAGATATGCCAAACGCTTCTAATATCAAGGTCTTGTTTGACATGGACAAGTTTTCGATGAGTGAAGACTCATATGGATGCTGCTTGAATGTCATGTAAGAGTCTTCTCAGCGATACCAAGAGGATGTTGGGGGCCTTGATTAAAGTAGCAGACATGGTTACGCTCAGGCGTCTTCTGCACGGCAAGACAGTATCATCACACTCAAGACACCTGCCGCACGAACTTTCCGCCTGTCAAACCTAGAGGCACGAACTCATCACACTTCAGAAGTAGTGGTGGGATGTTGTTGGTATGCAGCCGCCGTGGTACTCTGTCATCGCCATCTTCAGCGAATTGCTCGACTGCACCAGAGCACCACCACGCGCCTCTTGTCAAAAGACTGATTTCATATTCACCGTCTGGAAGCGTAGCCAGCTTCTGGCTGATATCAACGTGTCTCACATACGGTTCACCGGGCATAAGGGTGACGAGATTGGACAATGGGATTCGTCTGTCAGTCCTGGTGGTGTACAGGCCACGCGTTCGATTTTTCAAGTCTTGGTAAACAATGGCATGTGTTTTGGCATCACGGATCTGTAGGCAGGACAAGCCTGATGCAGCGCTGTCAATGATTCGGGTTCGACCATCTTCACCCTCAGTCTCGTCCGAGAGGGTTGAAGAGGTAAGGTAGTGCTGGTGGCCACGGCATTGTACACTTATAGGCGTACTACCCGTGTTGGTGAAGGAGAACTCGAGCACTGTAGCGCTCGACTCTGGAACTGGTGGCGATATTCGCATATGCGTGACTACTTCTGGTGGCCAAGGGAGGAAGGATAGGACTTTGAAGGTCGCATTCCCAGACCAGACCTTGCTGTTGAAAAGTTGAATCTGATTCTGCAACCGTTGGCCTTCGCCATCAACATGGTCGAGCTGATCAATATCGCCGAAGGCCCATCGCTCTATGCCCAGATCTGAAGTGGCAAAACCGATGCTGTATGTTTTCCCGGACTTCAAAAGAGCCGCCACTTCACTGTTTGGATCTAGCCGAGGCGAATAGGTTGTGTACGTTCCAAACCTGGCTATCTTCCGATTCACTGGTGATGGGAGCGCGATGTAGGCGGTTTCGCCTCGGGTTTTAGAAAGGCGGCTCACATCTACCTGTACCCCGGGCAGTCCATCCTTACCTTGCTCACGGAGAGTAAGTAGTCCACTGGCAATTGCGTACGGCATATCAAGAGCCGAGCCTCTGATGTCGAAGATCAAAGGTCGAGTATCTGTATCGGTTCGACTTTTGCGAAGAAGGCCAATGATGATACAGAAAGGCAGCCGACCGGATCGATCAAAGGCCAAGTACTCGCTCTTGATGTGCGTGTGGATGCCGAGAGTAGCCCGTTCGGTGTTGCTTGTTGCCATCTCTATCTAGGATGACCTTATACAGTCCACTTTCCACGAACAGCTTTGTAAGCTCTATATCATAACGAATCATTGTCATTACCATGCATTCTGCGTCATACTATCTGCATACAATGACTGCTACACGTGTGCAGGTGTAGTATATAACAAAGCAAGACTGGCGTGAGTCATGTAGCGAGTATGTAGTCAGAAATCGTCTTCCACAGTACTGTAACGTGCTCGGAAACTAGCAGGGGTAGGTCGACACCCTTTCACTCTTGGTTACACATGATATACATGTCTACCGCATACACCCATACTACCGGCTCCATGGGCGGAAAGGTTCGTCTCGGAGCGAGGCCCGGCACCTTGGAATGCAACACCTCTTTCGAGTGGCGTGGGGGTTGCGGCGCTGGAGATGCTGATGTGCTAGTACCTTGGTGCAGTATGTTACATGGCATCTGGGCAGTCCGTGGATGAAGGAGGGCCAGGTAAGGCTGGATGACAATGTTGTTGCTGTTGTTTCTATTGTTGATCTTGTTAGGGTGTGTTGGGCGGCGAAGTGCATGATTGTTGGCTGTTTGTCCTTCCTGAGCTCATGCAGAGGGGACCAACACCGACAATGTCTATTATTTCGAAGCTGAGCTACGTGGTGCTCAGCCAGCTCATTGTGCAGCATGGTCATGCATTTGCTAGTGTATATGCTGCTTTGGGATTGAAGGGGGTTGGCTGCGCAGTTGCTTGATATTCAGATACCCTCACAGGGATATCTTATCAAGAGCAGGATGTGTACACACATCTCCTTCTACCCTAGCATGATCGATGGGCTTGGTGCTTGACGAATGCACTGCTCGAGCAGGGTGATCGTCGATGATATGTCTTTGGTGTACGGCACCTACGATAACGAGTGTATGTCTCACGGATGAGGTAGTGAAGGCCCGAACGATGGGCGGTGACTGGGGCCTAAAACGCTACCAAGTACAGCTGCAAATCATGCATCTAAACTGTGTCTGGTTACCAGCTAACGGGTCCGTCATGCCTATGATATGTATAGAATTGATCGACCTTGATCTTCTTACGGTGACATTGATTGGCAGGACTATCAGCCAGAGGTTAGCAATCCACAACAGTTCTCAGTATCGATATATATCCCTTTACAACAACAGTGACCACCTGCGACACAAGCTTCTTCATCCGTGGATGACGGTGATGCCTCAAGATTGAGGTGCCCAGTTCGTGTGCAAGTAAACCACGGTAATTGCGTCGCCTAAGCTCGATTCACAAAGAATCCTTGATTGATAATGGACGAAGCATCAAGGCAGCGAACTCTCGCTGCCGGAGCACTCTGCTGTAATGGGAGACACGACAAGGCTCAAACTGACATCTTGCATCCTGTTGCCCACGTCCACGCATGTACATACCAACAGTATTTCACACCACACCACACCACATTACATGTACGTGGGGTCCAGCTCGTGCAGACACGGGATCTTGCAAAGGATTCGGAATCGTTATGCCCATGCTATGCCATGCGGCTACGGTCCGGGTACGAGACTTGACCAGGTAGCTACTTCAGGTGAACAAGGGGCCATAGGTGAGGTCCGGCGAGGCTGGGAGAGGATGGTCCGGGACGACGTGGCGTTTGTCTTTGTTAAATCGAGACTCCACATGCCGTGCGACGATGCTAGCGAAGTCTGCGGACTCGTGTTCGTGGATCTCGAGGCAGAGCTCTCTCCTTCTCTCATATAGCTGCCCCTGAATGGTTCGTGGGAGTCGATTGGTATGGTGATTGTGATGTAGATTGAAGTGTAGGTACATGCACGTAAGAAGATCAGCCGGGACGAGCGGAGAGCATGCCCTAGGCACGCTTCCTAGGCTTCGGCATCGCCATCATCCTCATACCGAATGAGTCGCGGGACGAACAGATGTCCATGGACATCACAAAGCACAGAGTACTCCGCAACCCAGGATAGAGTACGGAAGAACTCGGCCCAGGACATTGCGATTCCTCACACGATTATTCTGATTTGAGCATACCTCAGTGCCAACGATACCTTATCACGGTCCTGGCCCCGAAACCCGGGATCATGATGGTGGGTGCTGGTGGTGTTCATGCATGCATGCATGCCACATAGCCAAGAGAGATCATTGTAATCCTGCACACCTGTACCGGCATCATGCTTCTGAGCTGGCAGCTGCATGTGTTCAGTTCACGCATGTATGCATACCTACGTATGTGCATGGATGGACAAACGGGCACAAAGGAGCAATCCTATGTACTAGGTATGGCTGGGGCGGAGCATGCATTGTTACGTGAGGTGGTTGCATCAGGTAGGCAGATCATGCCGGTAGCAGACACGAGTATATTCTATCACATTTCCCAATGAAAGTCTCACACTGTATGCTCCAATTGGCCAAGCTAGAGAGACAATAGGAGCAAGGTATGAGGAGAAAGATCCATGTATCGTCACAAAGGCGTTTGCCTATCATATCATCCTCTACACCATCTACATAGCCAAACCATCCACATGCCACACCGACTTGATTGATCACAGCAACCCAAGTCCCAGACCCCCTGTCATTCACATCGCATCCCCATGCACATTCGTGATTGCCCTTCCCCCTGGCTCTACCCCATCATCCGATCATCTGCATATCCATCCATCCATCCACGAAAAACACCCCAAGACCATAGCAGAAAGACAGCGAAACCGGAAAAACCAAATATATTGATCTGCGTGATATCAGGCCGTGAGGCTGTAAAAGGTGTTCCCCATATGTTCTTTGCACCGAGATGTGAAACATGAAATGTAGTAAAGTATTCCCTTGTCGCTCGTCCGGTCTTCCCGTGCTGAAAATCGTGTTACGCCGAAAATCAAGGCTTGCGAAATTGAGATGAAAGCCAGGCGAGGACAGAGGCGGTGGCCGTCGTGGGAAATGCCGTGGCATAGAGTCCACAGCGTCGAAGAAAAAAGCAGGTCGAAAGAATAAGAGCGCCGTTGTCGCCGGTCCACCTAATGGTCCGAACATGAAATGCAAATTCCCTCCGCTAAATAAAAATGCCGATGTTCAAGTGTTCTGTATGTATGAGTCTGGGGTTCAAAACGATCCACGGCCGTTAAGTATCCCTCGTAGACTATGATCTCTCACAGGAAGCCACCCGCGTTGTAGACTCCCTGCTGCAGTGTCTCCGGCGGCATGTTGGCACGAATCTCTTTCGGGTTTCGGTAGCCGCCCATGGCGCTCTGCGATCGGGGGAGGTTCGTAGGCGGTATGGTGGTCTCGTGGAACCTGCCCTCTGCGCCGAGCGCTGGCGGAGCTGGAGGTGGCGGTGGTGGAGGAGGAATCATGTTATTCGGTTGGGCAGAGTAGTCCTGCTCGTACGCTGGTTTGCTGAGAGACTCATGATTGGATTGGTACTGGGTATTCGGCAAGATGGGGAGCACCGACTCGTATGGCGAAGTCACACGTGAGGGCTCAGGCATAGGCGGCGACTTGGCACGAGCCGCCGCGCCATTCCGCGAGCTGCTGCGCATACGATCCGTCACGCCACGGAATCGCGAGCCAAGTGACTCGCTCATGCTACCATGACGACGGCGTTGCGTGGTCATGGACGGCGATGCAGTCGTAGCGCGACTCATAGGCTGTGGGAAGCTGTTTTGAGAGTACGTCGAGGAAGGAAGGAGATCCACCACTGTATCTGGCGCGTTGTCGTCAATGGCAATGTTAATCACGCCGGATCCACCATTCGAGAACATGGTAGGTGGTGGCGGTGGTGGAGGTGGACCGGCAAGATGCTGGAGCTCGGGCAGTAGTACCGCTGGTTCTTCATCTTCCTCATGAATAACCACACCTTGTTGATCGCGGTAATGCAAAGCTCCATCTATGCTGTTGATGCCAGGGGCCGAGGCGGCAGGAGCATTCTGAACATCAGGAGGCGAGATCTTGCGGACATGGCCACGTGTCAATGACGAGCGTCTGTTCGAACCTGGAAGACCCGTTTTGTACGCCGGATGGGCAGGTGCTCCCGATCGATTCTTCTCAGGTGGTGCTGAAGCTGAGCGCGCGGGAGCCTGCGGGACTTTCTGCCCGAAGACCGTCGAGGGAAGCAAGGGACCTAGATCATCTACGGTCTCGGCATTGTTGCTGCTGCCGTCAAGAGATGAGGGCTCCTGACTCAGACTCGAGCCCGTGACCTGACTCAAGCTTGAGCCTGCCGGACCACTGCTCATGGAGGACAGTTCGCTGAAGTTGCCCGGAATTTCTGGCACCGGAGGAGCACGATCTTCCTCGTTTGGGTCGGAGCTCATGTAGCGAGGATGCCGCATAGCTCGGGGAGTGGCTGGCAGCCCGATAGCGGGCAAAGTAGTGGTAGGTGCTTTGTTGTACTTCGACATGGCATCCGGATCGACGGTGTGACTGCGGGACATTGGCGGTTGAAACGATGTAGGGTTGTTGCCAAGATCAGTCTGAGAACGCGGGCTCATGTTTGGTCGAAAGCCTGCGCTGAGTTCTCCTGGCATAGGGATTGAAGGTGCTGATGGCCTGCGAGCTAATGATTGGCGACGAGCCTCAAGCTCCTTGGCGGCAATGTCTTTCTTGCTCATGATCCGAGGCCTCACGCGAGGTGCAGAGTCATCGTCCAACACACTATCCTTGGGCATATTGGATGCAGAAACATCGGCGTCACTCATGGGTATCGAGGGTCGTCGACTGCTTGACCTAGCACGGCTGGCGGCTCTGCGTGCCTGCAAACCGTTCCCAGGCTGCCGGCTAGAGCTTCGAGCTCGGACCCTAACACGCGAATCATCGTTGTAACCGTCATTCTCTTCCCTTGCAGCTGGTAAGTCTCGCGGTACTGGGAGAGGAGAGGATGGCGATCGTGCAATAGAGCCGCCTTTACGGGATGAGCTCCGGCCTCTGTCTGATCTGAGACGCAGATCATCCGAGCTACCGCGTGCGCCACGGCTTCGTGCCCTCGAAGCTGCACGCTCGGGCGATGTGGTTTTCCGTGACTTCTTGTACTCTGATCGCTGAGATCGCAAACTTTTGTGGGAGTCCACCGGTGATGCGAGTTTGTAGAAGTTCTCGTCGTCCGTGGTTGCGGGGTCTGCCTGCGCCAACGCACCACTCGGTGCGTACTCTTGAGGCGACATCGGCACAGGTGAAGATGGTGATCGTTTGGCGGGTTGAATATACCGCACATCGTCGTTGTGCCGCGATTGTGAAGGCTCACGCATTCGGCTGGTCGCCCGTCCCGTACGACTTTCGTTCCGTCTCCGACTCTCCCCTCGCTGACGACTGGCAGCACGCTCGGCACGGCGCAGATTTCGAGCTTCGTCCACGCTGCTGATGTAGGCGTCGATGGCGCGTCCCTTGGTGCTGACACCAGTCAAAGGTGGACTGGGATCACCGGCTCTGCTGCTGGCCAAGCCTACACTGTAGACCGACTCCGAGCCTCGTGTGCTCGGTCCAGGTGTAGTTGCATCCATATATCTTGTGTTTACAACCTGCACCGCCAGGCCGTCTGGCTTTCGATCACGAACGACATCACGACCCTGTTGCGACTGCTCTCGTAGACGTGCGAAGACGCCTTTCGCAGGCGATGGCAAATGATCATCGTCCTTTGCTGGAATGGCGAGCGTAGGTCTAACAGCAGTCTGTGGTTCAGGCAAGCTAGCTTCCGACTCCGACCTCTGGCGGAATCTGTTGCTCGCTGGCATATCACGAGCAGCGGTCATGGGCGTTGCCATTTCCGCGGCTTCCTGCTTCGCCCGCTCAATGTCGCTTCTTGATGGTAGACGCTTCCGCCGGGCATATCCTCCAGGTGTTGCGGTACGCGCAGAGGAAGGATCACGCATGCCTCTCGACTTCGATGCTCCCCTCCACGGTTGAAGACCGCCTGGTGATAACGCAGATTCCGCGATAGGCGTGGCCGCCACTGCATTGAGACTCGCGGTGTTTTCAGCACCACCTTTCGCACCGAATGTTGTAATCAGCTTGAGCGATGCGTTTTTGGCCGTCATCCTACCAGACCCAGTTCGTGAAGGAGGCGAAAGTGGTGGACTACTCGGATCTGTCAGGCGTGTTTGCTGTGCTGCGTAGACAGCATCTTGAGCGCGTGGGGAGAACCAAGGCTCAGAAGTCTCCACGCTGGTGCAGGAAAAGCAGCGGACTGCGAGTTCGGCCTGTCCTTGTTGTACGGCAGCTTCTCCCCACTTCCGAATCAGCCACGAATGACGTCCCCAGTCCGACGGACACGTCAAGCAGGTCAGAATGACTGCCTCGATCCAGAACTGCTGTGAGACGTAGACTTCGATAGCATCGTTGTGCTCGCCCAGACCGAGCAAGATTGCAACGGCTGGATGGACATCACCACTCTCCAGAAGTCGCTGCACAAAAGCCTCGCCGACCTTTTTCTGTGAGTCGGCACCAATAGAACTCAACGCTAGAAGCATCCAATCCGAGGAACTCATGCTTTGCGAACCGATCATAGAAGCCATGTCATCCGCAGCCATGTCTCCAAGCCACTTGGTGAGAAGCACAGCGCTTGCTGATCCCGGCTGATGTCTTGATAACTCGTCTCGAATGAGTGCACGAATGTCATCGTTCCAGCCAAATACAACACTCAACATCTCCCGCTGGAGTAGTTCGGGCGTTCGTGCTGCACTGCCATAATGTGGAGTCCGGAAAGACACATCTTGCAGACGCGCCTTCGTGTATGGGAAGAGATCCTTGCCATCTGTCCCTTGTGCTGGCTGCATGGTTTGGATGCTTTGAGGAGGCTGCTGACGTACCGATTGTGGTTGCTGATGACTTCTTGACTGAAATGACGAGACAGATCTGATCGACATACTCTCATGATGCGGTCGCGAGGGCAGTCCACCGAAGGAGAACTCGGTGCCTTCGAAACCGGTAACGCTCGATGCACGCGACGACTCAGGACGATCATACAAGTACTTTCGCCCTTTCCGCCTAGAAGAAGCACCGGATGACCTCGAGCTGACGGAGCCTCCTCGACTCGAAACTGGACTTAGCGGGCCTACCTTGTCGCGGAGCTCAGATTCAAGAGCGTCAAGAGAGTCCATTTCTCTTGCAATCTTCTGCATCGGCGACATTCCGCCACCTTCGTCCGCGCTGCTTTCCGTGTCGTAGGTCATCGATCTGGCATACGGGTTCTTGTGCTCCTCGAGAATGGTCGGTGGTGTCGGTGGGGTGTTGGCTGGTATGTGCTGCACGCTGGCGACTTGCATCGCGACACTGGTGGGTGTGATGTCGTATTGTTGAATGGTATGACTACGACCTAGAGTGAAGAGCGTGGCGGATGGACCATAGATGGCAATACCGCTGACATCAGAAATCGTTGGTATCACGTCGTAAGTCACCTTTTTGGTCCGTACATCCCAGGATCGAGTTTCGCTATGGAACTGTCAGTTCTACGTGTTGCATGAACTTGGGCGATGGACGTGAACTCACCCATCGCAATGCTGAACGATGCGACCGCTTTTCGACCATGCAAACCAGCAAGGTCCTGGTTGTGAGTACTCTGCTCGCTGAAGCACTCGGATTATGGTCGGAGGTTCTTGATGCGCGACTTTCGGTACACTCCATACTCGTAGATCTCCATCCGAAGTCTGAGTGGCAAGCATGTCGGTTTTTTGTTTCGAAGAAGAGGCATGCCAGGCTAGACCGGTGATTTTGGAAGGTGCCCGAGTTGTTGTCAAGGTGTGCAGGATTGTAAACGATGGTTGTAGAGTGGCGATAAGGATTGAGCCATTCATGTAACTAGACGAGTCAGTTGTGTATTATTGTGGTATGAAACCAATCACTCACCCAATAGCAAAGGTTCTGCAATCCGCCGAGGGTGCAATCGCGGTCACCGGATCGAAGATGGTTCGCGCGGAAATATGCTCTGATGTGGATGGTTCGAACAAGATGATGTTTCCTTGCTCGTTTCCTTGATAGATGTGTTAGCAACGCACAGCATCTGCCACATCAAACTTGGCATTATCTCACCAAAAGCAATGTTGCCATCGCGCATGAAGCTCGCCACGAGCATCTTCTCGTACGCGGAGAAGCGCGCAACTTCCCCACCGGTAAGGATGTCCCATACTATCGCAGTGTTTCCCTTATCATAACTGACCGCCAACCGCCCCGTGCCTCGTTCACTGGTATTGTCCACGGCAACCCATAGCACATCTTCGCGATGCAGATCGAACCGTCGTTCGATTGCAAGAGTGTCATGATGCAAGACCAAGATCTGACTGCGATGCGTATACAAGAAGAAGGACGCGGTCGCGGCGCATGGCGAGAACTCCAGATCGTTGTCGGGCGTGAGGGCGATCGGGGGAGGAGTGGGATGTGGAGCGTTGGAATGTTTCGACGCCGACGACCTGGACCGATGTCTCAAGGGCTGACCGGTGGACATGTTGTCGCGCTGTACTCGCAAGGCTGGTCAGTCGGCAGTCTGGAGAACGCTTTGATCATGGCCGTCAATGGCAGGCCCGAGGGATCGATCGGAGGGTCACGCAGTCGGTCGGCTTCCGCGAGGATGGGTTGACAGGAATGCTCCACGCTTTGTAGAAGGGTGTTTCTGGGGAATTTCCGACGTACCGCAACATGTGTGCTCCACCAGACGAAGCAGTTCCCGGAGGGTGGTACTTGAGTAACTGGTCAAGGGTGTGCAGGACGCTCTCGTGCACTTTCTGGCCCCACTCGCTGAACCCGGCCGCAGCTGCAGCAGCAATGCATGTAGCCGCTGGGAAAAAGGTAAGGTACAGTGCGGATTTGCAGATGCACTCAGCAGCGGCAGCAGCAGGAGTACATACGCATGCGCTGCAGTGCAGGGGAGGCAGCCCGACGTAATCTCGATTCCTGAGCGAGCGTTGTCAGCGTGAGCCAGTCGAGCGGTTAGAGTCGAGACGATGGCCAGAGGGCAACGTGATCTCCCGAACAATCACCCCGTCGACCCAATGTAGACCATCGAGAGCCTCCAGCGGCTAAGCGAAGCGTATGAAAGGCTGGGGGCGCGAGGCCTATGAGCAACAGACAAGCACTTGACATGGCTCTATTCGCTGCCGGGCAGAGCTGCTAAAAGGCCAGTGCCGTAGTCGTGCCCTCTAGCGACGACCCTGCAGCGGCGAGCGGCCATTGGGGACAATGAACAGCGTTCAGTCCGGCGGGCGTTTGTCGATGCGCTGCGATGCGGGCTTCCACGCTGTCCATGAGCCGTGTTTCATGTGCTGGATGCGTGTGGGCTGCAGTGGGCGCTCGTCAGTGCTGCCATACAGAACAGACCGCTGTCGATGCGGGCGGGGCGGGCACGCTCGATTGGTCGGCAGGGGAGGATCGACCCTTGCGCTCCGAAAACTCTCAACCCTGTCGGCCAGCGCCACTCGTCAACTGCCCGTCCCTATAGGCACCGCCGATGCCAGATGCTATGCATGCAACCTCGCCATGCTGGATACCTACAGACAGTACATCTACGAACTCCATTCCTTAGGTTGGTGGTATTATAAGGTACAACACGATCCAGCCCCAGCATCCTTCCAGCGCGTCCTCCACTGCCATACCTCCATTCACTGGGAACTGCCCCGTCCACGCGGCCGGCGACATGAACCAGACCAGACCAGACCAGACTCCCACCCGCGTGGGATGTTGATGATGCGGAGGCGGTGGAGGATCTGGTGCTGCTGCATTGCAACATCTGCACGCAGGCAGCTCGTAAACCCCAGCAGAAGCTCCGCCAACGCACGCATCGTTCATGCTCGCAGCCACCAGCAACCCTGTCGGAGCTGCAACGGTCTGGCACTGTGACGGAATCCGGCATGATCGTTGGGCATCACGGTCCACGTCGTGTTTTTTGGTTGACGACCGTGCTGGCATGCCCCTCTTCTGATGTGTAAATACTGTATGAAGCTTTGTCTGATCGATGATGAGTCCTGGGGCCTTGGTTCACACTTCCACACGCATGCAACACCACTCGTGCATGTCGTATTACCTGCTTTCAAGCGACATCTGTAAGGCACATCCACTCATCCCATCTTCGCTCGGGCGCACAGCATGAGACCAGTCGTCCACTTGGAGACGCTATGGATCACAATCACGTGTGTCGCCGCCAGCCAATATGTGTTCGTGCGCAGTGAATGTACGAGGTTGGTGCCAGTCTGACGGGCCCGCGGATCGAACACACTTTTCCCCGTCAGCAGAATGCGGCGCAATCTAGAATAGTCATCACCAACACCGGCAGCAGCGACAATTGATGCCGGAAATTCATGATTGGATGGAATGGTTTTTGTTTCCCCAATTGCCTCGAAGCTAAGACAGTGGTAGATACTGGAAATGGTATGTGAAAAGCACAAGCTGCAGTGTCTTCATCCCACAGTGGGGCCCCGTCGAGCCAATTCCTGCTCGAGTTTAAGCGCCGATCTGCACGCGACCCGCTCCGACGCAAACCATCACCTTCACAGATCTGCTTCCACAACCTTCCCTTCCCTTTCGGTCTTGCGAAGGATTCCGATTTCCCCGACCTCGTCCTCATTTGGTCTCGACTTGAGCATCATGACGCTGCCGACATGAAGTCTGCTTGACCGCTTCTGCGACCTCCTCTTGCGAATCGTGCCACTTGCGCTACTGATCCGCAGTGCGACCTGCCTCGTGCGTCCGTCACACCAACAGTGGCGCAATGTGGGCCAAACCCAACGGCCACCAATCCCCACGAGTGATGGGGGCTGGTCACAGTCTCGTAAATAGATGTGATGAGATGTGCCCTCGGCCGGCTTAGCCATCCCCGGATTTACATCCTTCTTCCTTGATCATCGAGTGTCCCTCAACGATGTCTGCCACCACAGCAGACGTGGAGATGGCTGGATTCGGTTACGGCAGCTCGCACGTTGCGGCAGTCTTCGTTGAGTATTGTGGTCGATCGGCGACACGGCCAGGTCCGATAGACCACATGACACCGCATCACGTTCGTCCACCAGCAAGCAGCGAACATCCGGAGCGCACGACACCGGACGCGGGATTTTACGGTCGCTCAAAGCGTGGGCGTGCGACACGGTGCTCGACTGTTGGAGATTCCCTGGCTGATGGTAGATGGGCGATACTGACGTCGTCCCACCGACAGAGGTAACAACGACGGTCCTCTTTGAGTAGGTAAGTTTTGATTAAGCCATGCTGCACGGGCTGGTCACCCGAACCCGTGCATTCTTCGGCCCTTTCACTTGGCAGACTTGCTGCTCTTCTTGATCGACTTCTTCGGTGCGCTTCGTCGACGGTAATCTGGCACGACGGGTGGCAGCAGTGGACGCGCCAACCAGACTTCAGCCGACCTTGGTGGTGGCGGTGGCTCGCTCAGATACGGCTCATCCTCGTCGCCACCGAACAGATCCTCGTCGCTGATGTATGAGCTCGGGACATCGCTGCTCTGTCTACGGAAGACCGCCGACGAGAAGCTCATCTTGCGCGATGAGACGGCGTGAGGAACCTCTCCCCAGGCGGAGGTGGTCGATGTGGCCGATCCGATCTTCATGGAGGAAGCGGTGGAGGAGGTGGCGGAGAAGGGCGAACTCATGATGGACGTCGATTGCGACGACGCGCTGTTGGAGATATAACGTGCCATTTTTGTTTTTGCCGCAAGAGTGACGCGATGTAATGCTCACTTGCAGAAAATTTAGGCGTTGGCAATGCGATGTGATGTTTCGGTAAGTCCGGCTAGTGAGGCATCCAGTCTATCCGGTGATGATATTGTTGATGTTCGAATGATGCGTGTAAAGACATATATATGGTATCCTCCGCAGTAGGTCCTTGGAACAATGAACCTGGTTGTAGTATTGTTGGTTCGGACCGAACGACAATAAGAGTGTAGAAGCGACGCGTCGAACAAAGCCCGGATCAAACGCGGGACAACAGCAACACTTTATGGATGATGAATCGTCGACCAAAAGTCCGTGTGGCAAGGTCAGATGGGTCGAGCAGTAAGCACAAAGGTCGAGTAAAAGTCGCGCCTGACGTGGGAGTGCCGGATGATATAAACAATGAATCACTCTGTCGTGACTGCAAGGCAAGGTAGGTATGTATATATGTAGATATGTATATATGATCCCGTGGGTTGGTGTCAGGATCCGGAGGAATTGGGGAATTGGGGGCAAGGAAATCCCACACGCTATGTATATGTAAGGTAGGTTCTGTATGAAGGATACATACCACCTCGCCATTCACTTAACTCCCCACGGCACGCGGATGTCACGTCAAGTTTTCACATGCCTTACCAGTAATAGCAAACCCTTTTCTTTTTCGCCGCGCTCGCTCGGAACCGGACTACTGGACTGGACTGGAGATGCACAGCGGAGGCGAGAGGGGCGGAGACAGGACCCAGACGATCTACGCTGCGCCAAACCAGCCGACCGAGCGAGCGAACGTCGAACGATGGCGCGGGATCCACACCCGCCGGAGAGGAGGAAAGGAATGGACAACAAAGAAATTGGAAATGGCTTCATTGGATTGGGGGAACGAACGAACGAACGCCTCCCGGGCAACTTCGGTCAGCTTAGAAGGGATGACACATTGCTCCCTTACCTTAGTCTACATGGATCGTCGCTGTAGGGATGAAGATGGGAGAGCAGATCATTGACCGCCACGGCCGTGGAGATGGAATGTTATTAGCCACGACTGCCTAGGCGCGGCGAGGCGTGGTGCGTTTTCACATGCGATGAAATACCTGAATGGGGTACGTGGATGCGATTGTCGCGCGTTCGACGCTTCCGGCCGAAACAGAAGAGGAGAGGGCGCGGCGAAGGCCGGGTTGTAGATTGGCAATCCACGCAGTGTTGATACTGCACTCTACTGTTATTTGACTTCAACATCATGACATGGAATGACCATTATGAACACACTCTCTCAGTCTGACAGTCGGATGACACGATCTCACCCACGCCATCGCAGACCGCCTGATCAGCGAGGAGGTGTGGTATCTTTCGGCCGGATGTATGAGCACTCACGCGGTCAGTCAGCCCACGAACATCAACCGGAGCACAGCACGTCGCCTCCTCGTCATCGTCCGGCGACCGCTCAGCGGCGGAACGACCTGTCAGATGCTAGAATCCAGCTTCTACCGTACATATACGGAGTACTTTCCAGCAATGTACCTTACGTTTTCAGGTGAGGGAATGGTGCGACGACGGCCGTGTTCGGCGAGGTTAGGAACGTCGTTTGTAGTTACTGCTTCTGGTGTATTCACAGCATTCTTACGATTTTCAAGTCTACTGCCGAGCACTGGGCTTTCTCCTCATTTGGTTTTCTTCTACTCGGTATGATTTCTGCACTTACGGACGAAAGACGAGCAAAGCCAGGGTCCTTTTGCATGGCGAAAATGCGGAGAGAGCAGGAGTCAAGAAAAGTCTAGGCTTGGTGTGTTTCGTATGGCCATGAATGCCGACGAAAAAGGTGCCTCGACGATCACCGCCTTTATTCTCGCCTTGCGCCATCTACGCGTCGTCGATCATGGATGCAGGGACTTTGCTGCGACCGCGGGGCCCTTAGTATCAGATCTTGCAGGACAGGACTTTGTACAGAGATGCCGAAACGTGTCTTGCTCGGATGATCTGCGAGGAGATACTTACCAAAGGAATTGCACCATCTTGCAACATGTCGCCCAATCAGCCCCGATGTAACTGTGCGATATTCCTGTCATCTTTCGTGATTCCTCAATCCCCGTCAGCACCGGTTAGCGATGAGACTGGCGACGTTTGTGAGCAATCGCGTGGCATCAGCACCTCATTACTATTCATTTCACAAAGACAGACGGAAGACAATTTGCCAGTGCAAAAGCTGAATCTGGACGAAGACCTCGTTCACAGTGAACCATAATCGTCACTTCCCCTCACGCTGCTTTTCGTTGTTCTCGGGTCCCGGATCGCATCTTTCCCCAGATTTTGGGCGGAGTCGCTGATCTGCCCAGCCTTAGCATCTCGACTTCAGCCCAACCGCGGCTCCGAGAAAAGCCCCCCTTCGACCTGAATACTGGAACAGCATAACTCTCATCATCTCCCTGACACAAGTGGTCCCAGATCCAGCACCTCGGGGCAGCGAGTCTGGTACGCTCGTGTTTCATGTCGTCCCCGGTGGGTTTCTTCGACTGGAACCCGCGGGTCTACGTCGGAACTGACTGTTTCGTATTGCTCGGTCCCGAATGCGAATTATTCTCCGCAGTCTCGACATACATATACTCACCAAACGGTAAAGCATTCAAGGTGCACCATGAGCGCTCGCTTGCGTGAGACGTCCTTGTTACAGTCAGGGAACAAAGAAGGATGATCCACGTTGCAGCGTATCGTGACGTGCATACCGGCTTCGCTCTCCTTTGACACGTTGTCGCAGGATCCGTTGCGCCGCTATCGTATGGTAGCCATTCCTCCCGCTGGAGGACTGCCCAGGGGTGATGATGGGTCATGTCCTATCTTTGACATTCAAGCGGATGTGTCGACATGCCGGTAAGATCGGGTGGTGTGCGGATGGAACCTATAGGATGGGACAGGCATGTTCGCGAAATCTGACGTCTACAGCTGATGTGATCAAGGTACAGTACATGTTGGATACAGTTCAAGTACGTACATGTCCATGCACGTTGAACTTACCAAGACACACGCATCCATGATGTTTGTTACATCGAACGATACATCATCATGATCAATAACCGGACTGCCCGTATCCGCGCCTTGCGGATAGTATGTACCCCAGATATGTCTCAGATCTTAACCTCCACCAACCTGAAACTGAGCTGAGTAACACATGGTAATACCTATCGATAGAGCTACTCATCCGCTGTGTACCATTACAGCACATGATGGAATGGTGCTGCGACGACTCGAGTCCATACATCGTTCATCATGTCATCTGTCCACGAAAGATCCGGACATTACAACAATGTACCAATATGTCGGTTAGCTCGACACGACCAAGTCCGAAGCCACTGTCCGGCGCCAGCTTCATTTCGCGCTTAGTCGTGTAATGCTCTCTGGTGTTTCTGCCTACGTCAAATAGGCGGGGAGATTCTGCTCTCCCCAGTGCCTTGGAGCATGACTACATGTATGAATGCTGTGAATGGCAGTAAAGTCTGGTCCACGAAGTTTCTGTATCATGGTATATCTTGCGCACTTCACATTTTTTGAAGGATTCTCGCTGGGATTTGGAAGGGGGGAAGTCTCAGAGAGCTTCAGCTGTTCTATGCGTTTCTTCGAGAATGGTTGCGAGCACAGTAGAAATCCTTGTTTCTTGCTGCATGGCGCTACATAACGATGATCTCAGAGTACAACAGTGATGGAGCACGTTTCGTTTCACGTCATGGCAGAAGCCAGAGTCTACGATCTAGAGAGTGGCAAAAGCTACACGAAACAAGACTGGAGCCGAAACACACATCGCACCACAGGACAACAGTGCATCAAAGCTTGAACGAAGTTGTCTTGATCTCCTGCTCCAGACTCACGCCAAAGTCGGCCGAGTATCCGTTCGCCTCCAGGTAGGCACGGAACCGCGCATCTTCGCTCTCAAGATCGCGCTCACGGTCAGGGATGAGGAACCAGGCGATCAGACCGCCGACAGCTGCGAACGCTGCGCCGATCAGGAACACACCCTGCACGCCCTGCTGGGTGTCGGAGAAGGAGTCCTGGATGGGTGTGAAGACCTGTGTGCCGATGGCGGCGCCGGCTTTGCCGACTGCTGCTGCGAGCCCGAGGAAGTGGCCGCGAAGAGGGGTGGGGAAAGATTCGGCGCCGCAGAGGAAGGTGGCGACGCCGGGACCCATCTCGCCGAGGGCATTGAAGATGCCGTAGAGGACGATGAAGAGCGGGAAGACGGATTGGATTGGGTTGAGGGCACCACCAATAATCTGGATTGAGCAACATGTTAGCTGGGAAATAACAGTTTTAATGTCCAATGGACGAGACTTACGAATCCGAGGATGGCCCAGAGTGCGAAGCCCAGAGTCATGGTCTGCTTGCGTCCGATGCGGTCCATGAGTAGTCCACCAACGATGCAGCCGGGAAGGTAGAAGCAGTTGACGGCTGTTCCAAGGCCGATATTCTGCACAAGTGTGCCTTCCGGGTTGAGCTGGCTGATGATGGTGGAGGAGAAGATGCCGAAGGGGTAGGTCACTGCGGATTCTTGTTAGCTGGACTCACTTATCACCTGCATCTTCTTTGCTTTGCGGACTTACCAAAGTCATACATGAACCATGCAAGACTGGTGCCCAACATTGGCTTCCAGTAGCGCTTCAACACAAGCCAGTAGGGGAACTTGTTCATCGAGTGTTTGCGGTACTGCGTTGAGTCGATCATGCGGATCCGGAAAAAGAAGAGCGTCAGCGGAAGAACGATGCCCAAGCCAAAGCAAATTCTCCAGACGCCCTCGGAGGTGTTGTAGTTATACGCCGCGAGCACGATCAGAGCGACGATACCGGCGCCTACGAACCCCAGGTCGATAGAGAAATCGGTGGCGAGCGCAACGAGGATTCCGCGGCGGCGCCGCACGTATTCGCTTTCATCTGAGGCTTCGGTCGAACCAGTAGCGCTGATCATTGGGTGTTAGGATCTATAAAAGGTGCTTCGGGATGTCATAGATGAAAACTCACCAAGTAGGATACTCGCCACCAGCACCGAAACCTGCTATACCACGCGCAATGATCATCATCCAAAACATGCCGAGTTGAGAGTAGCCATGAGCCGCAGTCGCGAGGACGATACCGAGCACCAGGAAGAGTGTTGCAAAGACGATACCCACTCGACGACCGACTTTGTCGATCAGGAATCCGAAGAACAACATGCCGAAGATCTCTCCAATCAGGTAGGAGTTGGAGAGTCGTGTCTTGATGACTTTGGACATGCCTTGCTTGTACAAGTCCGTGAAGAGTGGTTCCATGTAACCGATGATCTGAGCATTGTAGCCGTCACTGTAGGGATGGATTCATCAGCTTCGCTGGACTTTGATGACAATGTGACATTGTACTCACCTGAACAACGCCAGTCCAGACACCAGCACCGTCAACGTTGACGAGATCTTAGTGATCTTCTTGATCTCGCCCTCCTCCTCCAACCCCGAAGAGCCCTCAGGCCTCAGAGATCCAGCCTTGTCGACGACGACCTCGTCGGGGACGAACTTATCGCTACCAAAGCCAGTCATGTTGTGGATTCTTGAGTAGAAATAGTCTTGATTGCGTTGTCTCCACTTCACAGCATTCCACATCCCCTAGAACGACGAGCGTTCGACGTACTTAACTATATACCTGCCCTCCCAATGCACTTCGCAAGACACCACCACACTACACCCTAACGACCGACGTGCCTGCGGCTCTCTGGCCGAGCAGTCGCAAACGCCGCTGAACCGCGAAGCTCTGTCTAGCTGCGTCCAGGCGTAAGCAGCACTCGTCTCCCCGCCAGTCTTTGCCCCCACGTGTGCTGGGCCAGACCCTCGATCCAGATGAAGAGCGACCCGGCGTGCCGGCCACGTGCTGCGAAGACCGCACTTCCGACCTTTGCGTCGTCTAGAATACTGCTGTGCGAACGCCGTTTGCAATATCAGTGGCGTCTCAGCAGTTGCATGTGCAAGTTGCAGCCCTTTCGCAGAGATGCGACCATAGACAGCGCGGCAGGTCGAACGTGGGGCGGAGATGGGCCAACGTGCGACGGCTTCGTTCGTGCCCACGTGGGCGCGTCGCGAGCTCTTATTTACTTGTTCTGGTGGAGGGAGGCTGCCGATGCAGTATTTCCAACGCTCGAAGACTCGGCAATGAAGGCGAAGGCGGTCGGGGAGAAGACCGCAGGCCAAAAGGCAAGGCTGTCCGGGTTTCCTACATTTGGAAGGAGGTGATTGTGTTCTGGTGAAGAAGAGTGGGGGTGCGCGAGGTGCAATGCTGGTCGTGAAGATGCGTCCAAAGATAAGGTGGTACGAAGTGACTTTGTCTTCAGTATACCTTACCTTCCTGGTCAACAAGTACATTCATGTGTAGACAATACCTTATGTATGCATGAGCTGACATGTACTCACATATTTGGTAGAGCCATGTCCTAAGCAAACCACGTCAACTTAATTTCTTGAGGCAAAAGATCTGGCACATCTTGCTCGTAGCGTGAGCTGACCACGATACTCACATCGGATGATGTGTTGTTAAGTTAGCTTTGTTTCTATATCAAAGTACTGACCTACGTAAGGTGAAGGGTAGTGCGTCCGGTTCTTCCAACTGAGAGTGTACTATCATGACCGTCACATGTCCTCGAACGAGATCTGTAAGTCTACATGTATATTCATGACTATATGTGTATTGGCATGATGAGCACCCTGACGCCGTTCCTAACCAGCAACGAGCGTGGATCATATCACCAGGGCACAAGCCTCTATACTGAATCCAGAACGCCAACATAATCAAAGTCATGACCCATGATATCCGTAACTCGTTTTGCAACCTCGTGTATCCGTGTCCTCCATCAGACATTCGCACTCTGTAACAGTCTTCGCATCCTCGCCAGTGTGCGCGCCGCAGAGTCCTCCTGGCTTTGCACTGCACGAACGGCACCGGCGCTGGCCTCATCGAGGGGGGCGGTACGACCGCGCCACTGCTCCGTGTTCGCCATGGTAAGCTCCGGTGACTGCATGGTCTGCATGGCAACAGCGTGCTTAGCATGGTCGTCCAGCCACAGCGTCAGAGCACGCAGCCGTGTTAGGATCTGCTCGCAAAACTCGAGGATCAGCGAGAGCTGAAAGGTCGGCGAGGAGCCTAGCGTCAGTGATGACCCAGCATCTAGTCGGGGGAGGTGGACGTCGATTGACGGTCGAGGTGCTTGGCGGTCATTGAGCCAGGTCTCTACGAGGAATGCAGTCTTCTCTACGACTTCGAGTAGACGCACACGACAAGATAGAAGCAGGAACTTGGAGCCAGCGTCAAAGGGTGTTTGCCAGCTGGATAGCACGGGCGGAGAGGGGACCTCGACGGAGTGAGGCGGACACCATGCTTCTACCCCGTCGGCGGCGAGGTAGGCTTTTGCTTGAGCCAGGGTGGCGAGGAATTGTTCTGTAGTGGAGAAGATGTGGTCGACCGGAAAGGCATTGTCTTGAAAGTTGTTACTGGTGGCTGTCGAATCGCTGCCTCGCCTGGATACTGGCATCTGTTGGCTTTGCTGATACAGAACACCACTCAATCGTGTCAACGAGTTGAGCCAGTCGAAGACCGAAGGCTCTTTTGTAAAGTTCTCGAGCTTCGCTGTCGAACCTTCTACGTTGGTGAGACCAAAGGGCTGCTCAACGAAGCCTTGCAGTGGCCAGGCATCAGCTCGCGGTGACGAAAGCATTGTCCCTTGTTGGTCGGCAGCGGCTTGGTCAATCTCGCCAACCGATATATTCTCCGTGAGCTGGCCCCCGTGACTCACTCCATCGAGCATTGTATGATAGGTCGTATCGAACAAAGCCGCCGACGGTGTAATGCCCTCCGGCTGCGTAGTGGGCTGACTAAACAGCCCATCGATGTCGAGGAGAGGCTCAAAATCCAAGTTGTCGGAGCCGAAGATGTCAAGGTGAGTGAACGCATCCGTCTGCCTTCTCGGCCGTACATTGCGTTGGTGGAACAGCGGTTTCGGCGGAATGGTTCGCGGGTACGGCAGCTTCGGGGACAATGACGGCCGCGAACGTTTGCGCTTGCGACCGCTGAGATATGTACTGCCTTGACCATCGGAAGTACCACCTGAAGAGTGTTCCTCGTGAACATCTTCTATTGCTATTGCAGAATCTGGAGGGCCGGACGCTGGCGGTGCCGTGAATGACGTTGTAGTCGCAGCCTGTCTCCTTTTCCCAGCGAACGGAGTGCTCTCGCAAGCTGCATTGGCGCGGGAACACCGTGTACAAGGACCATTTTCTTCCGGGCGTTTGCAACTTAGCTTCTGCGTATGACAGCGGTCGCATGCTGTCCGATTCTTCGGGAGGCCGTCCATGGTGTCAGTTTGCTGGCTTAGCTTCTGGCAAGCTTGGGGTTGTCGATGTGTTGCAAACGAGGTTCATCATCAAGTGCCACGAAGAAAGCTATGCCTGAAGCTAGAATGCAAACCGCGTTCTGCACGATCATAAGGTGTAGAGTTGGTAGAGGTTGTGAACTTCAAGGCTGATTTGTGTGTTGCACTACCATCGCGCTGAAACATCGAATGGTCGGCCGAGACTGCGCAACTGCGCTGTCAGCTGGAACAGGACCGCTGCGGTGTGAACGTCTTGAATGGCTCGCTTGTCGATTTCAGGTTCCTTCGTAGTTGGGTCTCGCTTGTTGGCTCGCTCATAAGATGAGCTCGACCTGTCCGTTCTACAGATACGGCACGGCTTGCATGCGAATTGGATCCTGCGGCCTCTTGTTGTGTTGCAGTCGCCTGGCTAGATGTCAGTGCCTAAGCAAAACTAGCCCCCAGACTCATTGCGAGTCCTCTAGAGCGGAAAACGCCTATACTCGTATAGCGCCACGGCTCGCCACCAACACAATGAGTACGGATTCCTGTTACGCATGTCTGCCACGTGGGAGGATGTCCCGGTTGCGACACGTTCACACGCAACGTGGAACACACGTACAGACGTTTGGAGGATTACCGCCGACCCACATCAGTCTGGAATAGACTCGACCCACTCACCCTGGATGTGATACAAGGCGCGGCGGGCCGGGGATATGCCTACAGCTCAAGGATGATCATAGAGCGTTTCCACATACAGCAACGTTGAGCGATGTGATTGCTGCAGTCATCTTCCAGCCAAAGGAAGAAGGAGTGCAGATGGGTGGAGTGTCTTGTGATGCGAGTGGACTGCTAAAAAGCGTTGAAGTGGCTGAAATCCTCTTGCGACCCGTCAGCTCGAGCTGACATGTATTACAAAAGGATGCGTAAGAGAGCAACTTGAAAATAGAAGATCCTGGGGTTGTAAACAGTAGTTACTGCTGTCCTCAGAGAGATTGGGAGGTGAGGTCGTGATAGACGTGTTCTGCCGTACCCGCCCACGCCATCGAATGTCGCTTGAACAGGTATGGCGGTGCCGTTAGGTGCTTTCCCAGCATCACTTCCACTGCTTGGTACGAACTAAGGATGATATGTATGGACCAGCAGCACAGTACTTCATGGTTACCAAAGCAGAATAGCTTCATGCTCTGTCTAATGCTGTTTGCTGTGACGACTAACACGAATTGCAACACCAACTTGCGCTAAAATGTACCGATTCGCGCTTACGATGAATGGGTAATCAGGACAGCCAGACCCACCCAGACTCATTAGAAGTCGACCTATCTCTGCTTATGAATTCTGAGCCTGGCCCTGACATGATACTTGGTGATGTGTCAGATACGGTACACGTGGGAGAGGTGGTCGATGTCTTTGGCTCGACGAATGATAATGTCATGATGGGATTCTACTACCTGAAAACTCGGATCGACGTGGATACACAAGAGCAAATTTAGGCCTATCTAAGACTCTCCCGATCACTTCAGCATGTCATCGACGTCTTGCGCCATCCGCTGGAACCACTCATCTCGTTTTGTCCACTGGGTTGCATCGGAGATGGGCATCTTGTCCCACGCATGGGCCACATCAGCCTCAACACTGCCGGTAACTTGCTTGCCCATGAGGGCAAGACGCTTGCGGAAGATCTCGCAGGGTGGGCAGAGAGGGTCGTTAGCGACGGGGTACAGAGCTATGGAATTAGGAAGCCCATCCGCCAGAAGAGCGTCGGAAGCGGCATTGGGAGAGACGAAAGGCGAATCGATAGGAGATCGCAAGGTGAATGCCTGGTCCCATGTGGTGTTCAGGAACCCGATGAGAAAGGATTTTGGTTGAGGACGTGGAACGCGAAGATCGGCATTCGGATAGACAGAAAGAACACCGCGAAGAGGTGGGAGTGAAGGAACCGTAGCAGTCGTTGCCTGCTCGTGCATCCAGAGCGGGACCGTCAAGGCCAGCGTGCCGCCTGCGCTGAAGCCGGATAGGACGATCCGCGTAGGATCAAGATTATGTTTGACCGCACCCTCCGAAGCCAGGTAAGCGATGGCGGCTGAAGCATCCTGCCACGCCGCTGGAAACGGATAATCGGGGGCCAGGCTGTACTCAACCCCAACGACCACCGGCTGCGTTGTCGCAGTGGCGAGGAGGGATGCGATCCATCGGGCATTCATGCTAGGGACGCCTGAGGAGAAACCACCTCCATGGAAGTCAATGACGAGAGGCTGCTTCACTTTGCTCCCGGAGGAAATGGAGGTCCGGGAGGAGTAGTAGAAATGCAGACGAACATTTCCTCGAGGGGAGGGTGAAGGAATGGTCTCTACGAATGTCGGCTTCGGTGGTCGGGGGTCTTGCTTGCGTTCCTGCGTATCATTGTAGGAGAGGAGGAATCTGACAATGGCGACACGTAGCCAGAGAGTGAAATCGGTAGCCATAGCCGCCTTGTGGTTGGTGTAGAGGAAGGAATAGGTCAAGCAGGAGATATTACGAAGGATGGCATGCATGAAGTAAGCGAAAGACGGTAGACAAGGAGCACTTCTACACCGACCTGCATAGCTAAAGCCGAAGACATTGCTGGGAAAGCTCAGGTAACTCCGTGTTCGGTGAAACAATCTCTCCGTTCGGCACCTCGAACACGGGATTAGTGAAATAATGTGTTTGAAATATACCAAGCACGCATCCTTCCCGAACAAATAATCGACTACTGTATCTAGCCACAAGATGTCCCCCTTGCAAGCTCCAATCATCCCAAGGTGAGGTTGGAACGTGGCTATACTGTAGGACGACTCGAGACTAACGCTTCAGCGGGATGCGCCGATCGATCCCGAACATGCCGTCCAGCCACGCAAACGCTTTCAAGTTCAGCACACCAAATGCACCCACTTTCGACTGCATCCCGCCATCATATGAGTTTTCCGCCACCCATACGGCTCGCTTGTCATCGCCCAGATGTGCTAGATTGTTGTAGATCTTGTGCGTGCTGATCTCAGGCATGGCGTACATCGAGAAAGCTGCGCCCGTGACAAACACTGGACACTTCACTTTCTCCAACCAGTTGCTTTCATCGCGCTGTTTAAAGGTGAATTCACGCATACGGCCAAACACGGCTGCAGTCGAATTGACTCCGAACATCCAGCGCAGGTGATTGAACTCCCAGCGTGTCTGCGGATTCGCCCAAGACAGTACGTTCACTAGCATCTCCCAGATCTCGTCGGGAACGAATCCTCCAGCCTCGAACGAGTGGATCAGGAACTCGGGCATGCGTCCTTTCAGCAGATCCCACATGTCGTAGAAGGGATCGATGGAGATGCACGCTTTGACACGTGAGTCTGATGCACCACGTAGAGCAAGGTAGCCGCCGACCGAGGAGCCTGCAATGGCAAGGCGGTCAAGGTCGAGGTTGTACTGCGGGTTTTGCTTGGCTTGGTCGAAGATGTAATCAATCACTGGAGTTACGACCGTTTCCCAGTCTGGCCGCATGGGCAGACGATCTCGTCTCAGGACGATGCCTTGGCCAGGACCTTCGAAGGTGACTACTGCGTAACCGAGCTCGAGCGCTTCACGCGGGAGGATGAAAAAGATCTCTTCCTGCGTAGCGTCGCCACCAACGGTCTGCAGGAGGACCGGTAGCTTGCCAGGCAGACGTCGCGAAGGGGCGGGCAGGTACAGATAGCCGGGGAGAGTGATCGAGTCGTAAGGAATGTCAAGCTTGATGACGCTCGCATCCATCAAGTACTGTGCCTGGCTGAAGTTGGAGAGGGATGTTTCCGAGACTTCGAGAATGCGCGGGTCTTTATGCGGATTGCGACCATTGAGCATGAATTGAGCTGCTCGTTGGTAGTTGGAGGCACGGAAAAAGGCACGGCGTGCTGCTTCGCGGTTGGCCGCCTGCTCTGCTTCTGCAGCGCTTTCTTCAGCGCGCTCGCCTGCCTCCATCCATGCTCGATACCAACTTTCCGTGTCTTGATCACGGATCTTGGATACGGCGTCAAGAAATTCCGCGATCTCGCAGCCCTCGTAAGGGGCGAAGCTAAGCAGCCGAAGCGCCTCGAAGTGGAAGAAGTCGGACTTGAAAATGCGATGCATGATTAATTACTGCTTTGTTTACACAACTTCTTCTTTTTCGAGGCTCTCTCTTATTATCATCTGGAAGATGCCTGTGCGCTTTCTCGGCGAGGATCCTCTTGCTTCGGCGTTGCATTTTCGGTGATCTCGTGTCTTCCTCACCGAGCATACGGCGCCGAAGCAGGTCGATTCAGCCTCAAATCCGAACAGATAGTCGCCTATACGAGTACAGCTTTGTCTCGCAATAGCAAGGGCAACCGTGTAACGATATCACCAACCCTGTTTTACCAAGCTATGTCCATAACCAAGGAATCTATGGAGGTCCCGCGCGTCCAGAAAGCTCTGATTGCCAAAGCACCAGGTGTCATTGCTCTTGCGACCGTCAAAGTACCTCTCATTCAACCAGACCAGGTCTTGGTACGAACCGCCGCTGTCGCACTCAATCCCTCCGACCACAAGCTCCTCGACCAGTCCACCACTGTTGGCGCTACCTGTGGCTGCGACTTTGCTGGCACCATTGTAGCCATTGGAGAAAGCGTCCCAAAGGATAAATGGCACATTGGCGATAACGTCTTTGGCGTCGTCTTCGGCTCCAACCCGTCTGCACCCGGCAATGGAGCATTCGCACAATATCTTGCGGCATCGGCAGACCTATGCATCAGCATGCCGTCTGGTATGGATTTCACCACCGCCGCGTCCATGGGTATGAGCACTATGACTGTCGGGCTAGTGTTCCGCTCTCTTGGACTGGAGCCCAAATTAAACGACGATCCTATCACCCAACAAGGTAACAAAAATCAGCTGGTCCTTGTCCACGGCGGCGCCACTGCCACTGGTACCATCGCACTTCAATTCTTACGGCTCGCCGGCTACACACCCATCACAACCTGCTCGCCTGCCAATTTCGACCTCGTCTACTCGCGCGGAGCAGCCATGGCTTTTGACTACAACGACACGAACGCCTGCATTTCTGCCATTCACAAGTACACCCAACAACAAGAGCAGCAACACGGCTTGGACGGACTTCGTCTTGTCCTCGACTGTATCGGTTCTGCATCTACGCTTACTCTTTGCCAGCGCGTCCTTGCCAACACAGGTGGCAACGCGAAATATACTGCACTGGAGGCTTTCCCCCGGAACCTCACGATCCGTCGGCGCAATATCCTCCATGATTGGGTCCTTGGCTGGACCATGTTCGGCGAAGAAGTCCGACTGGCAGGAGCGTATTACCGACCTCCCCTACCCGCCGACAAAAAGTTCGCTGGCGAATGGGCGACCCTGGTGGCGGATGTGCTGGAGCGAGGTGAGTTGGAGGCGCATCCCATCCGAGTGCACCAAGGAGGTTTGGCGGCGGTAGTCCCACGCTTGCATCAACTACGGGCTGGTGGAGTGAGAGGAGTGAAGCTGGTGTTCCCTGTCGGGAAACAGAAGGTCTGAGTGGCCGGTAGTTTTCTAGAGTGCCTATCACGTAGCTCTTCGCCTCTGTAGAGAATTGATCGTGTTATTCATAACGTTCATGGTGTCATGCTGCTTTCTCTGAGTTTGCCTTCCAATCCGTGCCTTCCTGGAGGTACTCCCTTATGTCACTACAGCCGACATACTCTAGTACAGGCCAGCGTACGCAGAAGCTGGTGAGTACTTTCTTGGTCGTCTACCTTGACATCTGCCGATGGAGATCGGGCGTATTAAAGCAGCGTGCACGAAGGTTTCTTTGGTAGGTACATTGTGATGGAATGAAGAGGCACATCGAAGATGAGAGAAAATGAACATCTATATCTGGCCTTGTATATCCCAGCATCTCCAGCGACAAACGTTAAGCAGTATCTATTCTTGGTCTCTGTAGGCGGACAGTATGGGTTCGTATCAGCTCGACGCTTCATGACAGGGAGGAAGGAGCACTGTATGCGCGTGATGAAGAGCTCCAGCCATTGTGGTTCCTTCTGCATACCTTGCGTGACCCTTCAACGCTTCACCTTGGTCAGCTTCACCATGGATGCCTTCTTCTCCCACATGACGAACGTCTTTTGTTCTTCCCAAGCAAAGTCTTTCCCGTCTCGCTCTACATCGAACGTCCATAGCAACGTCGAGAGGATCATGCGGATCTCCGACCAAGCCAGACTCTTGCCGAGGCAGTTGCGAGGGCCATTGGAGAAAGGCATGAACGCGCGGGCCTCGTGTGGAACCATCTGAGCTCCACCATTCTCTGGAGACAGCCAACGCTCGGGAATGAACGTGTCTGCTTGGGCGAAGTTGGCTTCCGAGCGGAAGATGACGTATTGTGAAACGCCCACAGAGGTCTGAGAATTGAACTTCGTTAGCTTGTACATCATGAGACGGGGCTGAGGCGGAAGCACAAACCTTGGCGGGAAGTTGATGGCCACATACATCTGCGCCACCATCTGGCACGAGACGTGGCAGCATCGTTGGGGTAGCGGGCGCCAAGCGTAGCCCTTCCTGGATGACCGCGGTCAGGTAGGGTAGAGTGGCGGTGCTGGTCATGTTGATTTCGCTATCATGCTTGAACGTCTGTCGAACTTCCTGCTTCAGCCGCTCCATTTTGGCAGGATTCTGCAGTAAGAAGTGCAGAGTACCCGTCAATGTGCTAGCCGTTGTTTCGCTACCAGCGGTGACTAGGATATCAAATGTTGCATCGATCTCCTCACGCTTCATCCCTTTCTCGTCATTGTGCCGACAAACGTATGTCATGAAATCTGGCCGGCGTGGATCATCACCCACAGCCAAGCGTTTGCCGACCTTGCCCTGTGAGAACTGGAAGCGGGCCATACGCTGTTCTCGAATGGACTTGGGAATCAGGTACGGGGCAATCTTGGTAAGGAAAGGCGCAATTTTGAGATAGGATGAAAGTAGCACCAGGCGCTTGAAGTGGGCTAGCATCACAGCGAGCCAGTAATGGTATTCTTCCTTTTCAAGACAATCGAACGATTCGCCAAACTCCAACTCTCCGGCAATATCGAATGTGGTGTAGACAAAATAGTCCTTGATGTTGACAGCGCCTTGTACAGCTCTCTTTGACAGCCGGTCCATCAACAAGTCAATGTAGATCTGGAGAAAGTGCTCCTGGCCTTTGAGTGCACGATCTGAAAACGCGTGCGCGAGAAGCCGACGCATACGACCGTGATCCTCATTACCCGCCGACAAGATCGTGTGCGTCCCGTTGGGTGCAGGCAGATAGAATCGTGGGTCTCGCGGGAAGTTCTTGTCGCCACCATGATGTCCATAGATGTCTTGCCATGCCTGAGCATCACTGAATGAAAGCTCATTGGTCGAGAAGCGTACAACCGGTCCATACTTGTCGTGCATACGCTGCAAATCATAGATGAAGTTGCCTTTACGGAGTGATCGGGCGATCGGGAAGCCAGTGATGATCCAGCTGATCGGACCAGGAAATGAAGAAAGAGGGTGGAAGAATATCGCATGAATACACGAGATCACCCACCAGGCGACGAGTGCACCGGGGAGGTACAGCCATGCGCGCTCTATATCGATACTGGCCATGATTGCTCGTGATTGTGGTGATTGGGGTAATTGCAGAGACTGGAACCTGGCAGATTCAATAGGGTATTCAAAGTATTTCTCCACAAGTATGCATTATTTCTGAGACTGGTCCGTTGCAGCAGCGACAGATATCGGTATACCATTGTGATCGTGTTTCGTGCGCGACCATTGAGAACTTCGGCGCCGACGCAGACATACTGGTAGCTCACGATCGGTGTTCTACCTTCATCAACAATGTGTGGCAACATTCCTTTGTAAACATTCCTCCCTGGTACACATATTCGAATCCTCCACCCAACTTCGGAACGGGAGGGCTGAAGGCACCTTTCGCCGTGTCATCGACGAGCGTAAGTTTTTGGGTGTATGGAGAAGTGGTGCATTCTTTCCGTGGGATTGTCGAGCTCGGCGGTTGTGGCGGTGTTTCGTTCGGCGCGGATGAATTCGGTGGTTTCAGCTGGAGTTAAGCCAAAATTAACGCCGCGTGTTTCATCGGACATCTAAACAATGGCCAATATGAGAAAAGCACCAGGCGAAATACAAGCGGTATTGAGATACTCGATCGTGCCTGGGGCGGCTCAATCTCATTCCGAGTATGTGCAGCTGACGGCCGTATCGTAAGTTTAGCAGAAAGTATACATGTAAAATAGTGTGCCATGCTGTCGGATGATCTAGTCCACTACTGAAAGACTATCAAAGAGCACAGCCAGTGGTCTTACAGGGAATTCAGTAGACTCGAGGTCTTCTATGATGTCGGACATGTCGAAAACAACTCTGCCTGTGCCAGATGCTCAGAAAAGCTCGGTAGTGAGCACTGCTAGTACTGATTCTGGCCCGTCTGTGAATGCTGAGCCAGCTGAACTCGAGAAGAATACTGGAGAGATGGACAGCACTCAACCAACAGATCCCGCAGTGGAGGAACCTCCCAACCAAGCCGCGGCGAGGGGCTCCCGTTTCTGGTTCGTATTCGTTCCATTATGTGCCGCTACTCTTCTCGCGGCAATGGAGTCGACAGTGACTGGGACAGCATTACCGACCATTGCCACCAAGCTCAATGCTGGATCAGAGTATTCGTGGTATATCAATGCATACTTGCTTGTCAAGTAAGTGCAGTTTTCATGCAGTCTAATGACTTGTGCTAACGTCCCTCATAGCACTGTGGCGATTCCTTTCTATGGCCAATTTGCGTTCGTCTTTGGCCGTCGACATCCTGCTATCCTCGCGGTGGCTATCTTCATGCTTGGCAGCGGCATCAGCGGAGGGGCAACATCAAGCGCAATGATGATCGCTGGTCGAGCCATCCAAGGTGCTGGTGGTGCAGGTATCAGCGTGCTCACGCAATTGATCGTCAGTGATCTGGTGTCAGTCCGAGAACGAGGACGATTCATGGGAATCATTTTCGCCATCTTTGGAGTTGGTACTGGCATCGGTCCAGTCATCGGGGGTGTCATTACGAACCACGGTGGCGACGCTTGGAGATGGGTCTTCTGGCTGAATCTTCCCATTTGTGCCGTTACACTGGTGTTGCAAGTCCTGTTCTTGCAAGTAACATACAAGAAACTGTATACTTTCCGAGAGAAGATGCAGCAAATTGACTGGATCGGGAACTTACTGCTCGTAGGGTCAGCGGTGTCGGTGCTAATCGCCTTGTCTTGGGCTGACACACTCTACTCTTGGTCGAATTGGCATATTCTGGTTCCACTGCTCGTTGGATTCGGTGGAACTGCTGTGTTTCACACATGGGAGTCAATTCAGACGCTCGCACGTCCGACCATCCCGGCTTTTGTGTTTCGCACGCGCACCAGTGCCATTGGACTCATTCTCACCTTCTTCCAGTCCATGCTGACTTACTGGGTCATCTACTTCCTCCCGGTCTACTTCCAGTCGGTGCTGTTGGTGTCGCCGGGCCGATCAGGTGTCCTGCTCCTGCCCGCAGTCTTGGCTGGAGTTCCTACTGCTATTGTTGCAGGCTGGGCCTTAAGCACTTGGGGCCGATACAAACCCATTCACATATGGGCGTTTGGTGTTACTACGCTAGGTGTCGGACTGTACATCAATCTAGACGCGCACTCAAGTCTGGCCAAGGTGGTCTTGTACCAGATAGTGAGCGGACTAGGGAGTGGAGCCGTCCTGACAACACTACTGCCAGCAATCCAAGCAGCACTTCCGCCGGACGACATTACGAGCGTGACATCGACCTGGGCCTTCATCCGCTCGTATGGCAGCGTGTGGGGTATAGCAGTGCCATCTGCCATCTTCAACAGTCGCATTCGCACTCTCGTGTCGCGCATTCCGAATGCACAAGTTCAGGCGGCGCTCAGCGGGGGCAGTGCATACGCTCAGATCAACAGCGATCTGCTCGGCTATCTTCCACCTGAGGTAGCCACGGAGGTTGTTGACGCATATTCTAGCAGTCTGAAGCTAGTGTGGGAGGTGTGCGTAGCCATCTCAGGTGCTTGCTTTCTTCTCTGTTTCCTAGAGGCTGAAATATCGATGCGTACGACAGTCAACAAGGACTTTGGGCTGAAGGAGGAGAAGCAAGAGCAGGCGGTTGATGAGGTATGAGGCATGAGGTGATGTGGTGAGATATAACCATACATGCACGCGTTAACCTTGTAATCATTCTTGAGATAGTGTTCGTAAAGTACTGGTATTGCTCAGAAACGACACCCCGATCGGCTGCGCTTAGGTAGGAGACTGAAGAACCAGTGATGTTCGTAGGTTGATAACAACCTGGTTATGCACAAGATTCACCAGTAGATTGAGCAGCAGTAACATTTCACCGAACCCATATTTGGATCATATTTCGCTTGCATGAATGTAGATGGTATGGACCATAACGCCGAAATGGCGCAGACTTTTGGCCCAATGGAACTAGACTTTCCTACGTATATATGTCCGTTCCGACATGTGTTCTGCTCATCACCAACATCACCAACATCACCCTTCACTGTCCCCACTGCCGCTCCCTTACACACTCCTCTCCACTCACATGTATCCTCACCCAGCCCACTTTACTCACCCAAGCTGTGTACTCTCCTGTGTTTGCTCCCCTGCCTTCTGCCTCCTTCGTCCACGTCTTTGCTCGCTTCACACCTTGACAAAGGTAGCCGTGGCACAAACGAACATGATCCACGCAGGTACATTGACAATACACATGCGCATGTAGTTGTTGTTCAACCAGCCACGCAGCGCGTCTTCGTTGCGGCGACCAATCTTCTCCTTGCTGGCAATTTTGGCATTCCATGCCATCGACCAGGCCCCGAAATAGTAATGCAGCACGCTCAGCACCCCCCCGGCCGCGTAGAAGGCCTTCGTCTGTGGATGGAGGCCTGCGCCGGCCGCGCCCATGACATTGACAAGCGCCAGAGCCAACGCGAATGGGTAGGCTAGAATGATGACCCACTTGGTAGGTTTTGCAAACTCGGCGAACCAGTCCGTGACGACGTGCGCAGAAAGATTGCCTGGTTTGGCGAGGATAGGTTCGGCCAGGAATGAGCGAAATGCATTCTGCTGATCCCACGCACACATCAACGAGCCCGACGAAATGATCAGAGGGCTAAGTCTCAGCAGTGCGAGTCCGATGCTGACGAGGTTGAGTGGCGATGAAGCGTAAGCAGACATTTTCGCGGTGTATCGGATTGATGTGATTTCGTAGTTGATTACAGGTGCTTCGCCTGGCGGATACGTTTAGAGCTTATAGCTTTGTAGACTACGCCGAGTTATCAGTCCCGGAGCGCCGAACATAATCAAGCAACAGTCGTTACAGCACCTAGAACATACCTACTTGATGTGCCACGTGCGTCTCGCGTGCTTCACGATGCAGGAACGACTCCGAGCTCTTCGGAGCCGAAGGATCACCGAATATGGAAGACTTGGTCGATGGCAAGTATGATTGGATCCTGCGACCTGCGACGCGAACGCCGAATGCAGTCCATTCTTAGGTTAAGAAACATGGTATTGAGGTTGGAAGGGATGGTTCCAAGACCTCGATCGACTTGTCAAAGCATTCCTGCTCTAGAAAGGCCAGTCGCTAATCCCTTCCGGATACCTGAACATCTTCCGTGAGCAGGGCTCATCTCTACTACGACATGGTATACATTCCCTCCCCTTCAGAGCCGATCGCCATCATTGGCAGTGGCTGTCGGTTTCCCGGCAATGCTACATCTCCTGTCAGGCTTTGGGATGTGCTCTTGAACCCTCCCGATCTCTCCAAGGAAGCTCCCCAGGAGCGCTACAATGCACAAGGCTTCTTCCATCCAAATGGAGAGTACGCGGGAACTACCAATGCCACCAAAGGCTACTGGTTGGAAGAGGACCACAGGGTTTTTGACTCTGCATTCTTCAACATTACGCCCCTTGAAGTTGCAGCGATAGATCCCCAGCAAAAACATTTACTCGAAGTTGTTTACGAGGCCATGCAGTCTTCAGGCTTGACTCTCCAAGGCTGCTCTGGCGCCAAAGTCTCTGTGTACGTAGGTACCATGACTGCAGACTTCGACAAGCTGGTTCGAGAAGATAAGCAGACTGTCAGCCAGTACACTGCAACAGGCTGCTCTAATGCAATCATCTCTAATCGAATATCCTACTTCTACAATTGGCACGGCCCATCCATGACCATCGACACCGCTTGCTCATCTAGTCTGGTGGCTCTCCACCAAGCTGTCCTGAGCTTGCGTAGTGGCGAGTCGGCGCTTGCATGTGTCGCCGGTGCAAATGTCATGCTTACGCCCGACAACTTTATCGCAGAGTCAAGTCTGCATATGCTGTCTCCTACAGGAACTAGCAAGATGTGGGACAGCGGAGCAGATGGTTATGCTCGTGGTGAGGGTATAGCTGCTGTCTTCCTGAAGACCCTGTCTCAAGCCCTAGCAGACGGCGACGACATTCAAGCTGTCATTCGGGAGACTGGTGTCAACTCAGATGGACGCTCCAAGGGCATTACAATGCCTAGCTCCGAGGCGCAAGCAGAGCTGATTCGCGACTCATATGCCAGATCTGGTCTAGACTGCAGGAACCCGGAGCATAGGTGCCAGTATTTTGAGTGTCACGGTAGGTCGACGTAAACTTCTGCGTGCATTTGAACAGCCTTACTGACTGGATTGCTTTCAATAACAGGCACTGGTACACAAGCTGGTGATCCTCGTGAAGCCGAGGCCATCTATAATGCTTTCTTCGACGATAGTCTTGGGGAGGATGCTTCCAACAAACTGCTGGTTGGCTCCATCAAGACTGTCATAGGCCACACTGAGGGTGCGGCAGGACTTGCCGGCTTACTGAAGGTTGTTCTCGCTATGAATCACGGCACAATCCCGCCAAACAAGCATTTGCGATCGCTCAACCCAAACATCATACCTTTCGTTAAACGCCTCGAGGTCCCTCAGCAGTGCACGCCATGGCCCTCGCCTGCAATAGGGGAGCCACGACGAGCTAGTGTTAACTCCTTTGGATTCGGCGGCACGAACGCGCACGCCATCGTCGAGCGATTTGAACCTGGGATTCATGTAGAGTCCCTTCCGCGAAGCTACTCGCCCATAAATACCCTGCCCGACATTCTCCCTTTGTTTTTCTCAGCGAACTCACCTGCTGCCCTACAAAGAACTGTTTCCGATCACTTGAAACTGGTAAGCACGGGGTCCAACACCGACTTACCACGACTCATATCAACTCTGGCGACAAAACGTTCGGATCTGCCTTACAAAGCTTCATTCACCAATAGATCGCCAGAGGAGACCGTCGCTGATATGACCCACTGGCTTGGCCGCTCCTCGCAAGACGGCGGCGTGCGCTCCAAGTCGCTCGATGCCAAGATCAACCTCCTAGGCATTTTCACGGGTCAAGGTGCACAGTGGCCCGCAATGGGTCGAGATCTGGTGCAATCCTGTCCCGGATTCCTGCGTAAACTCCGTGAGATGGATGATGTCCTCAAGTCATGTTACGATCCGCCAACTTGGTCGATTGAGAAGGAACTGCTAGCCAGTGGCAAGGATTCTAGGCTGCACGAGGCTGCCATCGCTCAGCCCTTATGTACTGCCTTACAGGTGGGCCTCGTCGATCTTCTGCGAGAGTGCGGTATCCGTTTCAAGGCTGTGGTGGGCCACAGTTCTGGCGAAATCGGAGCTGCGTACGCATCTGGTATGCTTTCCGCCAGAGACGCCATATTGATTGCTTACCTCCGCGGAAAGAATGTTCGCCATGCGTCAAGTCCCAGTGGCGAAAAGGGTGGCATGCTAGCGGCTGGTCTCAGTATCGACGAGGCGGTCGATCTCTGCGAGGGAGACGACGTGAAAGGACGCATTTATGTTGCCGCGACAAACGGACCGGCCAGTGTGACCCTCAGTGGGGATCTCGGAGCGATACAAATTCTGAAGGCAAAACTTGACGAACAGAAAAAATTCAATCGCGCTCTGATGGTCGATACGGCATACCACTCGCATCACATGGAGTCTTGCGCACTACCATACTTGCAGTCAATGCAAGCCGCTCAGATCAAAGTTCGTCCTGCAGATGCCACGTGCACTTGGGTGTCCAGCGTGTACGGCCCTGTAGGTGAGCCTTCACTCGATGAACTTGCTGGTCCTTATTGGAGAGACAACATGGTGCAGCCCGTCATGTTCGCCGATGCCTTAAGCCGCGCACTTTCTGAGCATGGCCCATTTGATGGTGTTATGGAGGTTGGCCCACACCCAGCACTCAAGGGACCAGCTTCTGAAACATTAGCGAACTCAAGCAGTAAGGACATCCCGTATGTCGGGGTCCTCAGTCGTGGTCACGATGATCTCAAAGCTTTCTCACAGGCGATCGGAAATATGTGGTCGCACTTCGGCTCTGGCAGAGTAAGCCTCAAAGGATATTTGTCCCTGGTAAATAGTATGCCGAGTGCTACTGTGCCACCACTTCAAGGTCTTCCAACGTATCCGTGGGATCATACCAAGCCAACATATCGCGAGTCGCGTCTTGCAAGCCAGTATCTTCACCGTGCAGAGATTCCACACGAGCTCCTGGGAGTCCGTGTGAGCGATGACTTTGACGGGGAGCTGCGCTGGCGAAACATCTTGAAACCTGACACGTTGCCATGGCTAGCCGATCACCGATTTCAAGGGCAGATTATCGTTCCCGCCGCTGCTTACTGTGTTATGGCTCTGGACGCTGCTAGATGCCTGCTACCGCCTGAAAAGACAAAGGTCATTGTCGAGCTGCACGATGTCAGTATACACAACGCAATAACTATGTCGGATGATACAGCCGGAATCGAAATTATCTGTGCATTAGCAACCCAGCCGTCTTCAGATGACAGTATCGTTGAGGCTACAGTCTCGGCGAACTTTGCCCAAGTGGATGGCGATCGACGCATGCGACAAGCCTTTACGACTAAAGTCTTGATGCGTCTGGAGCCTATGTCACTTCCGCAACGCTCGCTGCAGCAATACGGCATGCACAACGTAGGCACTGATGATTTCTACAATGCTGTACATGAGACTGGTCTGAGGTACACCGGCCCGTTTCGTGCACTTTCCTCGTTGAAGCGAAGGCTGGGCTATTGTACTGGGTCACTCGTGAACCCCCACCCAGAAGATCACAGCAGACTTTCCACACGGCCAGCCTTCATGGACTCTTGCTTCCAGACAGCATTTGCAGCATTTTCCGCTCCGGGCGATGGCGCGTTATGGACTTCTTTCCTCCCGCAACGTTTCCAGCGCATTGTTTTCAACATCCCAGAATGTGAAGCAAATCCCGCTGTTTCCAGGCAGGCGTTTGTGGATACTCGTCTTGTCGACTTCTCGCCAACCACTGCGTCAGCCCAAGCCAATTTCACTGCAGACATTGAAGTCTGGGGTGAGGGAGGAATGCTTGGTATACAGATTGAGGGATTCACTGTGCAGTCTTTTGCCAGTCTGACTGAAGCAGATGATCGAGAGCTATATCTCGAGACGGTTTTCAAACCCGATGCTGGGTCTGTGCAAGCGGTTGATGATCAGCAGCTGACGCATCGACTAAACACCGCTGAAATCGATGAGCTGTGTGCCAAGATTACCGCGCTTTACCTGACCTCCAGCGAAGACACCATATCAGAGAAATTGCAAAGCATCATTGCGGCTGCCCCCTTCCGTTCGCCCTTGGCTTTACTTCGAAGCTTCGAAGCCGAAAAGTTCAGGGCCTTGATACCTGGACTCATGGATGAGGTGCGAAAAGAATGTTACGAGCTTTCTGCTTTGATCTCTCGCTTCACTCAGATGATCACGCCAATACATCACAGATACCCGGCAATGAAGGTGCTTGAATTAGACTTTCAAGGCTCTGGTGTGCTCACCCCAGCTCTACTACGGCTCCTAGGAACAAGTCGAGCTACTCATACGTACGCACATGTCGGGGACGAACCCTCGCTTGAGTATAGGGCGTTACCGTCGGATTATGTTCAAATTCCTGAGGAGTACACCACTCTTGCTGAACTGCGGATGCTTCAAGGAAAACGATTCGACATGGTCGTTGTGTCTCAGTCTGTGGACCAGACCATCGATCTGGCCGAGCTGCGACAGCTCCTCAAGCCTGGTGGGTTTCTCGTGACTCTCGTGCAACTCTCCGAGACGCCTCTCAAAGATCGCCTTCTCCGTTGCTTGTTGCCCAATCACAAGATCCAGCGCACCGTTCCAGCTAATTCAGCAGTTGATGCCATCGCTGAACCAGGATTCTCACCGGTGCTGCACAGGTCCGAATTTGTTGCTGGTGGCGCAATGCTGCTAATGACCCAGGCTGTGGATCACGTTGTGAATGCAATTCGACAACCGCTCAAGCTGGAAGAAGGCCGACTCCCTTCAGAAGTGGACACATCAGGCAGCGCAATTATCGTTGGTGGAAAACAGCCCGAGGTCGCCTCCATTGCCGATGCTCTGGTCAACGTGCTCCGGCATTGGCATGGACGTGTCTTGAGATACCACACACTTGACGTTGCGCCTATCGCAGAACTACGAGACTGCTCAGCGGTTGTTTTTCTGAGCGATCTCGATGACCCAGTCCTGGCGAACACGACCAAATCCACGCTGGAGAGGTTGAAAGTTGTGATGGCTCCAGGTCGTTTGATGCTATGGGTGACGAGTGGGTCCCGAGCAGAAAACCCATACCATCGTGCCTCAATGGGGCTTGGAAGAACGCTGAAGCAGGAAGTTCCCGAGTTTCATCTGCAGTTCTTGGATATTCCATCCGTGCAGCAGGGTTCAGAGCCTGTCTGCGAAGGTTTCTTACGCCTCCTGCTTGGATACTCTATTGACCTTGCGAACTATCTCTGGATAAACGAGCACGAGCTCGTGGTTGAAGTTGGTGGTCAAGTTTTGATCCCACGCGTGTTCCCGCTTCCAACGATGAATGACCGTGTCAATTCTATCAGACGTGTCATCACCCAGAACCGCGACCTGAAAGCAGCGCCTGCAGACCTGATACCTAACAAGGATGGATATGATCTCATCTCTCCTGCAACTGTTTTAGAACCAGGAAGTGCCGAACACCCCGAAACTTTGCGGATGTGTATTAGCACTCTACTCGCCTTGCCCTTCGGCGCCCAGGGTCGTCTTTTCGTCGGCATTGCATCCGATCAGACCGGTCGCCACTTCCTTGTGGCTTCGGAAAGCAGTAGCCATATCGTAGTGCTGTCCTCCTCCTGTCAGGTTCTGCCCATCAAAGTCTCTCATGACAATCTAAGGGCTTGTTTAGGAGCGGTCGCTGGTCAGATTTGTGCCGACTGGATACTCACCAATGTCCCTTCATGGCCAATCCTGGTGCACGAAGCTCATCCTTCGCTTCGAGTCATGTTGAAAGCCAGCATGAAACAATTGCAAATTCCATCGTCGAATGTGCTCTTCTCGACCTCAGAAATCACTACGATCCGTCACGAGGAGGATGTGATTCTTCTACATCCTTTGGCGACAACTCGTGCAAACCGTTCAGCCATTCCATCCACCATCAAGTGTGCCATTGATCTGTCAGCCAGGGGACAATTGTCTGAGATTTTGCACCGTGCACTTGACCCAAGAGTGCACGTCCGAGCCTATACTGATATGTTGAGTCGTGCCAGTATTGTCAAGGAGTGGTCTGACTTGCAGGTGGACGCTGCCCTCTCTGCAGCTTGGAATGCGCAGAGTTCCGCTGTCATTCCATCTTTCTTCTCGGTCTCGTCGGTCACAGACGTTACAGCGAGCACGGCTGTTCTCCCACCTTATACACTCATTGATTGGAGCACAATCGTCTCGGCACCAATTCTTAGTCGTCGAATCAACTCAGCCACCTTGTTCTCCGAAGACAAATGTTACCTTCTTGTTGGACTGACCGGTGATCTAGGTCAGAGCCTGTGCCGGTTGATGGTGACTAGTGGTGCTAAGCATCTTATCCTGACCAGCCGGTGAGTATATCGGTGCATGCAAGAAGTTGAAACAGCTGACATTGAAACAGAAATCCCGAGTTAAATCCTCCATGGAAAACAGAGCTCGAGATGATGGGAGCATCAGTACAGATCATTCCTGCCGATGTGACGGTCTTGAAGGATGTGCACAAGTTGCGGAATATCATTCAAAAGAGCCAAACGCCACTAGGAGGTATCGTCCAGGGTGCAATGGTCCTCCGCGATACATTGTTCCTCGACATGAGCCACGACGATTTCGAAGCTGTGCTCAAACCTAAGATTGACGGCTCAAAGCATCTCGATGAAGTGTTTTCCCAAGACAACTTGGACTTTTTCGTCATGATGTCCAGTTTGACTGCCGTACTTGGAAGCCGAGGTCAATCGAATTATACCGCTGCAAATATGGTGAGTGTCTCTGCTGTGGTACTGCTTATCTCGCTAGTGGAGACTGACTTCCACGAACAGTACATGGGCGGATTGGCAGCATCCAGACGTAAACGCGGCTTGGCAGGGAGCTCTATCGATATTGGCCTGCTTTACGGCCTTGGCTATGTCAATCGTACGGAGGGCACTGCTATTTATGCTAATCTACGCAAGCAGGGTTTCCGCGCGATATCCGAAACAGACATTCACCAGATGTTCATCGAAGCTGTAGTTTCCGGCAAACCAGGCTACGAGACGTCTCCACCAGAGATCGTCACTGGCCTACAACGCTTCGATCCTGCCGAGAAAGCCCCTTCGCCATGGGTGTACGACCCACGCTTCTCACACTTCGCGATCAAGGCTGGTAGCGTGTCAACGAAGGTGTCATCGGCGAATGCCGTGAGCGTGAAAGAGCAACTGGTGGAATGCGGTTCAGAGGATGAGGTTCTGGAAGTTGTCAAGACGAGTCTTGCAGCCTTCCTTGAGGCTTTGCTACAAATAACACCGGGAGATCTCAATGTCGATCTGCCAATCATTGATTTGGGCGTGGACTCGCTTGCTGCTGTCAACATCCGTACTTGGTTCCTGAAAGATGTCGACAAGGATATGCCGGTGCTCAAAGTGCTTAGCGGTGCATCGGTTTCGGAGCGTATGACGCCCACTGTTCGATGCCTTGCGGATATATGCTGACTTTGCGAACAGTTGCCGCTGAAGTTGCTCCCGCAATTTTTGGAGAGCAGAACTTACGTGCAGAATCGATCAACGAGGAACCGGAATCTTCGTCCTCTTCGACTACTGGTTCGGACGAGATTACGACTCCTGCGACTTCGATGTCCGACATGGATGAAATCAACGATGACACGACCGACTTCATGTACGAAAAGATCGGTCCCATGACCTCAGGACAGGTCCGACTCTGGCTGCCGTGGCTTTTGTTGGACGACAAAACTGCGTATAATTGCACAACCTCTTATCGTTTGGTCGGTGACTTGGATGTGCGTCGTCTGGAACGCTCTTTAAGATCGGTCATTAACCGCCACGAACCACTTCGAACCTCTTACTTCACAGATAGCGCGACGGGCGAAGGAATGCAGGCTGTGTCCCCATTCACATCATTCCGTCTGGATGTCGTCCCGGCGGCGAATGAGACCACTGATGTTGAGACCGCACAACGTCGCGTTGGCGCTCATCTCTACGACTTGGAGCAGGGTGATGTCTTCATTGCGACTCTCCTCGAGCATGAGTCGGACCTTCACACCATTGTATTTGGCTACCATCATATCATGATCGATGCCGTCAGCTGGCAGATGTTCCTGCAGGATATGGAGAAGTGCTATACTTCCTCGAATGTCACCAATGTGCCCACCACTGTGCAATTTGTCGACTTTGCGGCGAAGCAAGAGAGGATACTGAAGGAAAAGCCTGCGACTGAGAAACGAGCATATTGGAAGCGTCAGTTCGAGACTCTACCACCCACGCTACCGCTTCTCCCATTTGCTCGAGTTCCTGCAAGGCAGAGGCTATCGACTTACCATGTGGAAGAATCCTTTGTCGAAATCAGCCGGGACCTTGTAGCCCGGATCAAGGCCATGGCGACTCAACAAAAGTGTACTACATTCCATCTCTACTTGGCTGTCTTGCAAGTCTTCTTGCATCATGCCCTCGAGCTTGACGACATGTGTATTGGTATCACGGATGCCAATCGCACCGACCCTGACTTTATGAACACTATTGGTTTCTTCTTGGAGTCATTACCACTGCGATTCAAGCCAGGCGATGAAGAAAGTTTCCGCCACAGGCTCAACAACACGAGAGATACGGTCTACGAGGCCTTGGGTAACTCGGGCGTGCCATTCGATACCATTCTCAAGGACATCGGCGCCCAGACACAACCAACACACCCGCCATTGTTTCAGGTTCTAGTTAACTACCGTATGGGTGCCCTTGGTCATCAGTCTTTGGGTGATGTTGGTCTGGAGTACCTGGCATACGAAGACGCAAAGCATCCCTTTGACTTCATCCTGTCCATTGATGAAAGTGATGGACGTGCCGGCTTATCGCTGTCTATGCAAAAGTTCTTGTACGATCAGGCCGGTGCTGATTTATTCCTCGCAACCTATGTCGATCTGCTCGAGCGCTTGTCGAGTGATATTGATCTGAAACTTGGCGACTGTCCGCTGTTCAGCCCAGATGCGGTCCAGCGTGGTATCGATATGGGTCGAGGCGACCACATAGACATGTCTTGGGCCCCGACCCTGTCGCAGCAAGTGGAGGCGATGATGGACCGCTACCCTCACGATGCCGCCATTGTGAGCGGCCCGAAGTCGATGACATACCAGCAGTTGAATGACATGGTGAATGTCATTGCGTCTCTCCCGGAGCTTCGTACGCTGCAATCCGGAGACCGTGTGGGAGTGTTCTGCGAACAAAGCCCAGAAGCGATCTGCTCTTTACTAGCGGTTCTCCGCCGAGGGCAGACTTATGTCCCTCTAGACAGCCGTAACACAGATGCACGACTGAACATAGTCGCTGTGGAGGCTAACATCAAAGTGGTTTTACATACGACAGCGCTCGCACCTCGGCTTGCAGGCCTCATTTCAGGAGGGCAGAAAAGTCGTTTCGTGGACATCTCCAAGCTCAGAAATGAGCGCTCGGCTGTCGCAGTTACAGATCGGTCACTGCCCTCGCAGGTAGGCATTGTCATGTTCACGAGTGGAACCACAGGCAAACCAAAAGGGGTGCCCTTGACTCATGCCAACTTCCTTGCGCATGTAGCCGCAGCAACAAGTGCTCTTAGGCTCGGACGCGAAACTGTGTTACAGCAAAGCGCTTTTGGGTATGATGCTAGTTTGGCACAAATTTTCTATGCGCTGTGCAATGGCGGCAGACTTGTACTGTCAAACAACAGGCTGGAGATGGAGGATATTGCTGTCGCCATCAGAGACTACAATGTTACCCTGACACTAATGGCTCCATCCGAATATTCAATGCTTTTCGCACAGAGCAGCAGCATACTCCAAGCTTGCAGATCATGGCGCGTAGCATTGTGTGGAGGAGAGGCCTTCCCTACCGCCTTGAAACTGGGTTTCCGCGGCCTTGGTCTGCCGAAATTGATGGTTTATAATGAATATGGTAAGTGGTGCGCTTGGGGTTGGACTGCTGCTGTAATACTGATAGCAATACAGGTCCCACAGAGGTATCCGTTGCCTCTAGCATTCACCGTGTGGAATATGAGAACCCAGATGACCTGGAGAAACGGGTTCCCATTGGACGTCCTATGCCAGGTTACGATGTCTTTCTCGTCGACGATCATTGTAAGCCTGTGCCCATTGGCTGGCCAGGGCAGATCGCTGTCAGCGGACTGGGCGTCAGTCCAGGCTACCTGGACGAGTCGCTGGCAAAGGCAAAATTTGTTCCTAGCACGGCTGCAGCTACAGCTGACGGTTCTGGCGATACTAATGTCAAGATGTACCTGACTGGCGACATGGGTCGTATGACCTCCGACGGATCAGTCATCCATCTAGGCCGAGTGGAAGGTGATTCACAAATTAAATTGCGAGGCATTCGTATGGAGCTTGAGGATATCGCCGCTGCTATCCTGGAGACTGGAAAGGAAGTCATCGCCAACGTTGCCGTCGGGACCAGAGGAGAAGGCAACGAACAGTTTCTTGTGGCTTATGTCGTTTTCAACAAGGCAAGGGCACCACTAGATGCGAGTGCGTACATCACCAAGGTCCTTGGTGACCTACCTCTGCCTCAGTATATGCGCCCTGCTGCTGGAATTGCTGTGGAAGCTCTACCAATAACAGTGAGTGGGAAGCTTGATCGTAGAGGCCTGTCCACCATACCTCTACCTCGACACTCCAACACCACACCTAAGAGTAGCGACACGATGTCTGCATCGGAACAAAAGATGCTCGGTGTATGGTGTCGCGTTTTGGGCAATACTGGAATCGAGATCACCACTGAGACGAACTTTTTCGCCGCCGGAGGAAATTCTCTTCTGCTGCTTACACTGCAGACTGAAATTACAAAAGAGTTTGGCTCGAAGATCCCATTGGCGGAATTGTTCAATGCACCTACCCTGGGATCTGTGGCGTCCAGGATCGGCAGTTCTGACACAGGAAGTGTCGTAAAGCTCGAAGCTACGCTGCGACCAGAACAGCCTAAGACAACTATCGACTGGCTCGCAGAAATTGCTGTCAAGAGGGCCGTCAAGCCTCTCAGCACTGAAAAGTGGCATGGAAAACAACGCAGAGTCAGCGCCTTGGATCCATTAGTGATCGTGATGACTGGCGCAACAGGGTTTCTCGGCCGGAACCTCGTGCAGACCTTGGCGTCACGCGAGGACGTCGCGCAGATCCACTGTATAGCAGTGCGCGACGTCAAAGCGCCTCTCGCGAAGGGTCTGGAGTTGCTTTCTGACAAGGTCACGCTTTGGCCAGGAGATCTCACCGACCCCACGCTTGGCCTTTCGGAGGAGGAAGAACGACTTCTCTTCTCCACTGCACACGCGGTCATTCACAACGGCGCAGATGTCAGCTTCATGAAGCCATACTTTGCGCTTCGGCCTGCCAATGTCGACTCAACCAAGCATCTCGCTGAACTGGCAGTGCGCAATGGTCTCCAGTACCACTACGTGTCTACCGGCGGCGTTGCGACGCTAAGTGACCAGGAAATGGTCTCAGAAGTTTCGATGATCGACCATCCACCATACAGCGAGGGTATCGATGGGTATGTCGCATCCAAATGGGTCAGCGAATGCTATCTCGAGAACCTGAGCCGCGTGTCCGGCTTGCCAGTCACCATCTACCGGCCATCTACCATCACCGGCTCCGGTGCTCCCTCCATGGATATCGTTCATAATGTCCTTCGCTTCGCTCGATCGATGAAGGTGGTACCCAAACTGGAAGGATGGCACGGTGCATTCGATGCGATCCCCGCTCACCACGTTGCACAGCACTTGGCCGATGCTGTGGTGGATTATCACCGCAACAACAACAATATTACCACTTCCGCCGCCTTGATTGAGTTTGTCCATCTGTCGGGTGAAACTGTCGTACCCGTGCAAGAGCTCAAGCATTATCTCGAGAGACAGACGAGGTACGAATTCGGAGAGCTGGAGATGCAGGATTGGGTGCGCGCGGCTGAGCGGCTTGGTTTGCATAAGCTGGTGGGCACATACCTTGTCGGCATAGCAGAAAGCACGCAAAAACCTAGGCTGCCGCGATTGGCGACGCGGCTTTAGGGAATACTCGCGGAACATGGGCTTGTTGGTGGTTCTGGGCGGAGTTACTGGTCTCGTTAGCACGACTTGTCTAGTCATTTTCTTTGTAACGTACGCTGCAATGTAGTCAATCTAGAGCTTGCAATATACCACATGATGAAATTTATTACGTGGCAACCGAAGGTGGGCACTTCTCGACACGATACTTAAGACATGCGTCTCAGCGATCGTCGCATCGTTTTCCAAAGGTCACATACACTACACGCATCAGCTGAGACATTCGACCTTGGTGCTGACATACGCAACCCAAACGCGAATGTATCAATTTGGAATTCTGATGTACACATCTTGAATCCCGATGTACTCTTCCTGACCTCCATGACCTTATCTTTAAGACTGGTATGCCAATCTCTAAGATTGGTTCAAAGTCGATGACTACCATTTCGAAGGCAGGAGTGTTACTATTGGAGCACTAAAAACAACTTGACTTATCTTTGTCTTTAAGTGCCAATGGACATCACCAAAGAAGAACCATGTATCGAGGGCATCGCAAAACGAGACTTGAAATTAAATTGTAATTTCGATATCAACCCAAAAGGATATACACGCATGATCATACAGAACTCCAACGCTCTTCATTCAACTCCACCCAACTCATTAGCGCTTTGGCAACTTTAAGCCTTGAGCTGCTCCACATGCCAGCCTTGCCAGTTGTTCTCCAGGGAACCGTGCAGCGCATTGCAGTAGTCGACCATGCCGCCGGCCCAGTTGAGTGGCTCAACGCGCTTGCCAGGGATGTTGGCGCCAGAGTACCACGACTTGGCAAGTGGGAAGAGTCTGGATGTTGTCGTTAGCATGTTTGTCAGGTAATCTTTGGTGGTCGCGCGACACTTACGTTGCATCCCACTTCTCCGCCATCTTCTTACACCAATCATCCTCGACTTCCTTCTTCGACTCGAGGCGGGTGATGCCCTCCGCGTCCGCGCGCTTGATGGCTTCTTCGACGAATTCCGCCTGGAATTGGGTACACGAGGGGCCGTTGGAGAAGGCAGTGGGAGCCTGTGGACCGTACAGGAAGAACATGTTGGGGAAGCCTGGGATAGCGATACCCATCGAGGTCTGCAGACGGTTTTTCCAGTGGTCCGCGATGTTGCCACCGTCAGTACCGACGATGTCAAGTTGCGCCAGTGAGCCAGTGACGGAGTCAAACCCAGTGGCAAGGATGAGGACGTCGACGTCCTTCACGCCTTTAGATGTTCGGAGACCGGTAGGAGTGACTTCCTCGATAGGGTGCACGTTGACATCGATGAGTTCAACGTGGTCTTTGCTGACAGTCTCGTAGAAGTGCTGTTCGAGGGATGGGCGCTTCGTTCCCCACGGGTGTGGCGGGTTCTCAGGCGCCAGGATCTTTGCCTTCTCTGGGTCTGGGATCCGCTTGCGGACTGTCTTCATCCAGAACTTGTAGGCCTCGTCGTTGGCCTTTTGGTCAAAGAGCATGTCTTTGTATGTGTTCAACCAATATCGGAATCCACCTTCCTCGACCATGAGCTTGTGGAAGAACTTCTCACGTTCCTCCTCTGTGTCATCGAATGTGTTGCGCTCCACAAAGTCGTAGGTGAATCCGGAGAAAGTCGTCCTTGTGTCCGCGAAGGCTTTCTCATAGTCTCCATTCTTCTTCTTTCGCTCCTCTTCCTCCGGATCTAACTTGCGTTGGTTCATGGGAAGACAGTAGTTGGGTGTGCGGATGTAGCATGTGAGTTCTTTCGCAGCATCACCAATCTCTTGAATGACCTGGATACCAGATGCACCAGTACCGATGATGGCAATCTTCTTGTTCTTGAGGCCAACACCGTGTTGTGGCCACACTGCAGTATGGTAGACATCACCTTTGAAGTTGCTGAGACCCTGGATCGGAGGAGTGTAGCGGCGAGAAGCAAAGCCAATGCAAGGAAGGAACCACTTGCAGTAGATTTGGCTGCCGTCAGAGCACTCTACCAGCCATTGGTGTTTCTTTTCGTCGAAGTGAGCGCCATCTACGTGCCTGTCAAAAGTGACATGCTTGTTGATCTCCCATTTCTTCTCAATGTGCTCGAAGTAACGACGCAATTCCTTGACATATCATTAGCCTTTGCTTCCGCTGTGCAATGACAACGACAACGTACCTGCCAACCTGCATATCTCTCCTTGAACGTGAAGTCCTCCCATAACTCCTTATCGAACAACTGGTAGATAGGCGTATCGGAGTCCACTCGAGCGCCAGGGTAGCAGTTCCAATACCAGATGCCGCCTGACTTTGAGCCCTTTTCGTAGATCGTAACCTTGAGTCCAAGCTTACGGAGTCGGTTGAGAATCGTGAAGGCACCAAACCCAGCGCCAACGATAAGTGCGTCTGTGAGATCCTTATCAGCGTCATTTGACCAAACTGATGCACGAGCATGCCCTTTTGTTTCTTACCTGTATACGGAATCTCAGGCTCGCCGATGGAACCCATTTTGTTTCGTAGCTTTGGGGGACGAAGAGGCAGACGATAAATAGCACGAGGGAGATCTGATATCTTTCGTTTCGACAGAGTCACGGACGGAAAGTGGTGTGGCGAGAATGGAAAGCAACGACCTTACATGTAGCGATTCCCAAAGGGATCCCTGGACTTATTATACCTTGCCCATCCCAAGCAGTCTCTACATCATGTCGATCGATCTTTGCCGCAGTCCTGTAGCTGGTAAAGGAGGGGGTAACCCGGGCATGCGGCCTACGGCCCAATGGAGCCCACGTGACATGCTTCGTCAAGTCGTTCTTGGTTGTGAAGTGTGATTTTGAGTATCGTTATCCCCGTAAGGAAGAGCCGATCCTTTATTACCCCACACGACTTGCGTACAATGCGGGGCGGGGGAGAGCGGGTTTGGTTCCTCGATGTGTGGTACCAAGGACAAAAGAAGAATGATGCAGTTGATACAGGGTTCGGCAGCGCACATGGCGGATGACTCGTGAAGTCGTGACGGGCACAAGCTCCCCGACTCCCCGGAAGGTAGGCGGAGGCGCAACTTCGGGCAAGACAGCATGGTGGCAAACATGGCGAGCGACTCGATGTCTTGAGAGATGTCACCAAAAGGGAAGTGTAAGCGCCGCCCGTCGCCGAGCGAGTGAAGAGGAAGCTGTCCAACACGTGACTGACTTGCAATCGTCGTCATGTGACCAAGACCGCTCTTCTCACCGCAGTGGCCGAAGTCTTCGCATCTCACTCAATATCACGAGCTGCATCGTAGATGTGATATATCGGTGCGTGGTGAGCACCTCTAGATCAATGTAAGTCAGATCAAAACCAAGTTCAAGCATAGTACAGATCAAAAAGTCCTCGTCCAAAGCCATAACAACCACAACAAACACAATGTCTTCACCTGAGCAGACCACTGCTTTGCTCATCCACATGCTCAACACCCGCGGTGAAGGTGACTACATTGGCGAGTCCATCTCCCAGCGCGCTCATGCTCTTCAAGCCGCACATCTCGCCAAGCAGCATGACGCAGACGAGGAGACCATCATCGCGGCCCTCTTGCACGATATTGGACACTTCATCCCCAGCTCTGAAGTCCGCGCCATTGCCCACGAGCTGCGCAACATGACCTCAGAAACCGACGACGAAGACGGCGGAGTGGGTAGGGTCGGCCATGAAAGGATCGGCGAGGGGTACCTCCGCCAGCTCGGATTTTCCGACAAGGTGGCAGGTCTGGTTGGCAGCCATGTCGCTGCAAAACGGTACTTGTGCGCCACCGATCCGGCGTACCATGACACGCTCTCGGATGCAAGCAAGAAATCTTTGATCTTTCAAGGTGGACCTATGTCGGACGCTGAAGTCAAGCAGTGGTCTGCTGTGTCATGGTGTGGCGACATGTGTGAGTTGCGGAAATGGGACGATGGCGCGAAGGTCGTAGGTTTGGAGGTTGCGCCCGTGGACTCGTATGAGACCATGATCCTGCGCCATCTGTCGCGATGAGGCTCGTGGTCACTTCGTAGCTCATAAATCTCTTATGTTCTGACTTGCGCCCGAAGGTGGTCCAGCAAGTTTAATCACGATAGGATTTGGAAGAGACACCAATTGTTTTGCTGTTGGGGCGATTCACTAAAATACATCATACATAGACTACAGGTAACTAGCTAACGTCAAAGGCCATTGCCATTCCGCTACCTTGATGCCAAAGTACATGACCTGCACCGTCATTAGCTTCCATAAATCTGTGTGTTCTGGGTGATGAACTTACAGTGAAACATCCAGATCCCAGGATTATCCAACTTCACCCTTAGTACGGTGTATCCACGTCGGGGAATAAGAACAGTGTCCTTCTCAAGCGGCGTTTGCAGATCAAACTCTCCTCCTGGCTTAACGCTATCTTCGAACGGATTCCATGAACCCCAGTTGCTCGCCGAGGTGTATTTCGACAAGACCCAGAAGTCGTGGCCGTGAAGATGAAACGGGTGGCCTTCTTCGTCCAGGTTGTTGACGACGACATCAAGCCAGAGCGGCGAATCCTGGCTGAAGTTAAGGTGAGGGACGAACTGATGATCATCCCACTTCGACCGATCTAACGCAACAAGTGCTTGCGGTGGAGAAGTCTGTTGACGCCAGGAGGTGTTGTTGATGAATCCGAGTGGAACATTGTCGAAATGGGCGAACTTCTGTGTTTTCACATATATCACCAACGTTTCGTCCGCAGTGGCTGGGATCCTCTCGGTATCGTCGGAGATGGACGACTTCAATGTCTCAAGATCGAGACTTCGGACAGGATCTACCAGGCTGCCCTTGTTCGTTCCTTTCTCGACGTTGGTCCATCGCGTTGGGAACTCCTGAGTAGGTGCGAGAGCAGGATTCTCATTCTTGAACGGACTTGTGTCAAGTGAAACGACGAGCAGGCTGTGGCCAGCGTCCATTCCGACCAACGGCTCAACCACTAAATCGACCCGCTCTCCAGGATGGAGCACGCCAACTCTTAGTGCAGGTATACCATCGACTTTGTGTCCACCATCTAGAGCCAGAGGCTTCAGCTGCGCGCCTGGAATGCCAACGCTAATACCAGCGTAAGCGCCGACATTGACGATTCGCAGAATGGTTTGCCTTCGGTAATCGAGCTTGAGAGTTGGTGGAATGTCCGATATGGCCGGCTGGCAGTCGACTGGTCTTGCAGGCACGGCATTGGCACAAATGTATCGCCCTGCACCGTTCACAAGGATGCTCTCCGGTACAGGCTCGAGACCGAAAGCTCCAGGGTGAGCATATGACTCCAAAGCATCAACAGCAGATCTGTGGTACCAATCTCCAATCATTAATAGATGTTCGCTGGCAGCAGGCTCCTCTTCGTTCCTCTTAGCAGGTTCGTGGACAACGAAACCGCCGAAAAGTCCATCGGCTCTCTGCACTCCGTTATGTGCATGCCACCAAAATGTCCCATGTTGCTGTGGATCGATGCTGAAATCGTACGTGAAGCTCTCACCTGCTACAATTGGGTTTTGCGTAACGCCAGCTGCACCGTCCATGTCATTTGCACCGCGCATCGTGAGGCCATGCCAGTGGAGTGAGACGGTGTCGTTGTGGTCCAGAGCATTCTCCACACGAATGACAAGACGGTCGCCAGATCGTGCTTCGATAAGAGGACCAGGAAATTGGCCGTTGACCTCGAAGACTCTCTTTAGCACTCCATCCGGTCGCCGGTCGCCAGCAGTAATGCGCCATTCATGATGAATGGTATGTGGATCTCGGTATGCATGATCCTGTGGATGTAATTGGGAGATCCTGTCCTCGGTGCTGCCACTTGCCTCCACTCCCGCAGACAAGATTGCTCCAGCGTACCCGGTGCTGAGCTGTGACGAGAAGACTGGTATCTGGAGTCGAATCGAGAGTATGAAAAAGAATGCTGGTGCTAAAAACACAGCTGCTGCTACCAAATGCCATCGTTTAAGGTGCCTCTTTGCGAATTTCTCAGACGGCATGGTAGTACCTCTTTCTAGGCACGCCTCATTATCTAGCTTCGAGGTCGAATTCATCACACATTCGCGTCCTGGTGGACTAGTCGTGTCATTGCTTGTCGTTAAACTGATGTGCCTGACACACCTGTTTCACGCCTCAACTGCAGGTCGACTCCCGTTGTAGTGGACCCTAGCTGATGTGTCTGCATCGCATCTTTGAGCGAGACATCGGCGAGAAGACCTTCGCTTAACCAAGCTCGATGAGGAAGCTGGAAAACTTCTAGCCCAACGACGATCAGTTTCCATGGAACGTGGACGATTCGCTCGGCCGACTGATCGTCCGCTACTGCACAATGCCAAAGCGGTGTTTTGCCATGATCTGGTCTAGCGCTACAGGATGATGCAGCAAAGGGTCTGCCACAGGGTGAAGTTCTGCTGGTGTAGGGTGCACGCGCAAGCTGATCCAGCAGTGATTCGCCAGCGTCTCCTCATCGGCTTTGTGAGCTCTGCAGCAAACCACGGACTGGGAAAATATCGTCGCACACTATAGCACGCTGCAACACGCCACTCAGTACTTGCTTTTACAGCCGTCTTGTCCGGTAGATGTGTGGGAGGCTATACACGTGGACACAGTACCACAGTACCTGCCATGTTGAGCCTTGATAGTCGTTTTCCACCTTGCGGAGAACTGGCCGATCATGCGAGCTCAGGTTATTCTCGCTATGCATTGCAATAGCTAGTTCCAAAATCAACATGCCAGGGGTAGATCTATATAAGATTCTGCTCCATCTCGTCGAAAGGTAGTTCATAGGTTAGCCTACACCACACCAACCCGCATGATGGCGCCTGTATCGAAGACTCCCCTTGGCTTGCTGGCTATGGCCACCACAGCTTATGCTGCTGGGAGCATCGCCGATATTAATCATGTCGTACTTTTCATGCAAGAGAACAGGTAACGTCCCGGACACTTGGCAATGCGTAAAGCAGACTCTTGCTCATACACATTCACAGAGCTTTCGATCACTACTTTGGCACCATGGCCGGAGTTCGTGGGTTCGCCGATCCAAACGTGCAGGTGAACCCAGATGGTCGAACGACTTTCCAGCAGATCGTCGACAAATCTCTCTCTACCGCCACCGACACTCTGTACCCTTGGTACCTTAACTATCTTGGCGGCACCTGGAGCCAGGCAACTCAATGTATGGTAGCCGGATCCAACGGATGGTCTGCAAATCATGCTGCACTGAATAATGACCTGAATAACAATTGGCCTGTCGGTAATACTCCCTGGAGCATTGGCCATTTCACTCGTGCAGAGCTGCCAGCACACTTCGCAATTGCCGAGGGATGGACCGTCGGGGACATGTACCAGGAAGGAGTTGTTTCTTCCACAGACCCAAACCGTGTCACTTGGATGTCCGGCAAGATCAACAATGGCAGTATGTACTACATTGATAACAATGAGTCGCCCGGGTGCGACTCTCCCAACCTCAACTGCTATCCCTTGACGTGGAAGACCGTTCCAGAATATTGGGATGCTGCCGGTGTCTCCTGGAAGGTCTATGCTGACGAAGACGACTTCGACGATAATTCCCTTGCCTGGTTCAAGCAATATCAGACGGCGTCCAAGACTAGTAGTCTTGCAGTAAATGGCCTGAGCTTCGTGGGTCTAGACAGCTTTTACAAGGCCGCTGCAGCAGGTACACTCCCTATGGTCAGCATCATCGTCGGACCTGCTGAGTTGTCTGAGCATCCTCCTTACCAGCCTCGCGATGGAGCATGGCTACAGGCAAGAATCGTAGAGGCTGTGACGAGTTCCCCGGCGTACAACAGCACTGCGCTTATTATTTCATACGACGAGACCGGAGGCTGGGGTGACCACGTTACGCCGTACCACAGCCCTAACGGAACTGCAGTAGAGTGGATCTCAGATCCTTATGAGGCTGGTTATGTCTACACCGGCCCCGGCTTCCGTCTTCCATTTTACATCATCTCTCCCTGGACTCGAGGCGGTAAAGTCTACGTCGAGCATGCGGACCATACATCTCAAATCATGTTCGTAGAGTCGTGGCTAGCCTCGAAGGGCAAGAACGTTAAATCGAACGAAGTCTCTCCGTGGAGGAGAGCGAACATGGCCGACCTTAGCAAAGCCTTTGACTTTGCTCACCCAGACTATACTATCCCGTCCATTCCTAACATCACCTATCCGTCCACTGACAGCAAGGGAAACTGGAACGGCTATTCCGTCTGTGAGTCAACCTACAAGACGACTCGACCAACTGTGCCATACAACAACCAGACCGCCAGCAGCGCTCTTGTCACCGAGCAGGGATTCAAGGGAGTACGTGGCCAATTGACTGAAGGCCGCTACCTCGTCTTCGAGTCTGCCGGATGTGCGCTCAGTAGTGCGAATGGGGTGCTGTCTGCATCTGCAGCAACCTCGAAGCACGACACCAAGGCGCAACGCTTCGTGATCCACTCCACAGGCAGCAACCTCTTCTCCGTTACCAGCGCGGCAGACTCGAAGAGTGTAGGGACATACACTATTGTCGATCTTGGCAACGGCCAGGGATACACCCTGAAGAATTCAAACGGACAATATCTCTCCATTTCCAGTGGTAAAGTCACCACTGGCAGCACCGCGACTGGTTTCCAGGTCTTCAGTGTTACCTACACCAACTAGAATGTTCATATAGCTCGTATAATGGATGTATGCGTCTCCATGTCAGACCACATATATAATGCGCCCTTCCAATTCTGCTGGCGTAAATGCTGACATGATGTCCTGTTGTGATAGCGGTCTTGCAAGGCAGATTTGTGGTGCGTCGAAAAGTCACGTGTACACGCGTTAGGCACACAATCGCCACACTTGGCCGCTCACACATGAGTGCATACAATCTCAATTCTTCTACGCTGGTATCAGTTTACAGTAAAAGCCACCATGGCCACCGAAAGCGACTATGTCACGCTCATCTCGTCGGACGACTATTCCTTCGTGGTCCAGCGCTCCGCAGCTTGCATCTCGCCCGCCATCAAGCGCATGCTTGATCCATCAAGTACGAGCCCAGTCTTCCAGCTAATTTTGTAGTACCTGAACTCTCTGACACTACTTTACATACAGATGGATTCCTCGAATCCAAGACTAACACATGCCGCTTCGACAATATCAAGTACGAAACCACCGACGCATTCATATCGCATGTAGCATGAATCTGATGACGAACTAGTGGCCTTGTGTTGGAGAAAGTCTGCGAGTACTTTTACTACAACGAGAAATATAAAGATGCGAAAGATGTGCCAGACATGGACTTTCCGACTGAACTTTGCCTCGAGATCCTAGTTGCAGCGGATTATTTGGATGGTATGCTGTTGCTGATATGTTATGGCTCACGGGGATGGAGAAGCTGACTCGTTTTAGTGTAAAGGATCTGTTGGCAATTGTGTTGTGTTACAGCGTGGCGTTGGGTGTGGCTTTGAGGCATTCGCGCGGGTCTATTCACTTTATCCGAGGCGACTTATATCAACTTATGAAGAACGTATTCGTACCATTTCATTGATCTCATCATCATAAATCTCACGGTTCTCGTTATTCCGAAAGCAAGTCCGGCCGGGTACTCTTGAGCGTCTCCATGGTTGCATCTAGCATCTGCCAAAACTCATTCGCTGGCCTATGCGTTGTTGGATCAGCGATCGGTGTCTCGATCAGCCTTGGCCAATGCAACTTACAATACAGTTCCAAAGCCACCGCAGTATGCGAGGCTTGACAAAGGTAACCTCATGGCGTCCAGCAGGGGTCGAAGCCACTTCTCGTGTGGTATGGATGAACGGATTGCCGAGTAGGCTTGCGCTGGAGTCAGTTGCTCGTCGTCGAGTGGCAGTCTCTCGCTGAGTTTCACGAGCCTGTTTAAATGAGTTTAGCGAGACGATGCACACTCGAAGCCATTGATGCACATACTTGTCTATCTCTGAATATGGCAAATGCCATTTCTGTTGTGGCGCTGCCTCTTGTGGAGTTTGTCCTTGAAGTTCTGCAGCTGACTGGCTGGATGCGTCTTGGACAATTGGCAGGGCGCTGTTGAAAACTGCATTCGTCGCTGAAAGAGCATGCCCTGCCGCTGCTGTTGCGAACACCATACAGCTTGCATGATCAGTTTGGATTCCTGAATGTGACGAATGCCCCTGACAAGGCCACTCCAGCGCCAGGATGAAATCCAAAGCTGCTACAGTATCGTCTTGCGACGGCGCTAAGTTATCTGAGGCATGTTTGGTTCCAGTCGATGGGTCAACCATTGATATACCTGTGGCTGCTTGTGGTGCATACTGCGTTCCGCAGTCGAGGAATGTTCGCTCCTGGGAGATCATGGGATCGAATCGAACACTCAATGTGGCACCACTGTTGAAAACCAATTCACTTGCTTCGCTGGGCGTCGTATCAGCCGCTCCAGAATTCATAGGGCTTATCTGTGCATCTATCGAATGCTGTGCAAGCAGCTCCTTGATCTCACGATTCTGCTGTACTATGGCTTTCTTCTCGCTCTGAGTCTCTGCGCCCAGTCGGCGCAGTCGCGCAATCTCCTTCTCAAGTTCATCGACATACTCTGCTTTGCGGTTGCGATGTCGCCTGTGGTCAAGTGTGAGTAGAACCATTCGTCACAAGGTCTCATTGAAGGACGCCTGACGCCGATCTTACTTTTGAGCTTGATAGACCTGCTGTCGTCTTTTCTGTGCTTCAGTCTTTCCCACCGTTGCTTCCTTCTCCCCTTGGTCTTTTGGCAGACATCCCTCTTCGTCCAGCTCCATGACGTGTTTCTATCCAGAACTTAGCTTTTCGCTGCTAAACAATCTCCGCTTTTATGTCGATGACCTCAACTCGAGTGAGTAGTGTCAAATTTAAAGAAATCGAACTGATTTATCCAGTTCTCAACAACAAGATATTCTTTTACAAACTTGAATGTCGACCACGCTGATCTCGATTTGATGGAGACATTTCAGAGTCACAAACAGTTTCGAGCTGCGCTTACGCTGCAGCCGCGGAATGGACCGTATGCTCGACTAGGACTAGGGCTTGAGCTGTTGTCCAATTCAGGAAGCATTCAAAGCACTCCTGATTGATGGCACGCCATTGGCATTGAATTCAAAGCTGGGATTGCCTGCAATATGCTGCTTCGAGATGGCGGGAAACAGTAATCGAGAGTTGAAGAAGACGCGTTTACGATCATGGATGCAAAATATCCCGATGGGATCGCTGGAGCAGCTGCAGAATGCTGCGCCAGACAGGATATCTGGTGGACCCTATAGCAATGCTTCAAATGTGCCTCTCCCAGAGTCAGATACGCTGTCAGTTGTAGAGACCGAGAAGAAAGGAACGATTTCTGTGGACCCGGCAACGATAAGTCTGCCTTCAACCCCCAGGTCCACCGATCATGAAACCCTGCAGACGATTAGCCACAGCTCGTTATGGCAGATCCAGCATGCGAGTGGAACGTTTGAGCACCAGGTTCCACTCCCAGAATCTGCACAAGTTTCCAAGGATCGACTCGCTTCGGATGCAACAGAGGCTATTGATAAGATCGATTTCACGCACTCGAGCCAAGGACTGCTCAGCCCGCAGAAACGAACTGAAGACGTGCCGGACAAGGAAGTACCTACTGCGGAGTTTGAACTGCTACTGCGGAGTTGGGGTTTGTTGGAACGACAAGCAAACGTACCGCCGCCAAAGAGGCGCAACTATTGGCAGAGCACTGCCGCTCTTATGGACTGTCTTCCTCATTTGCAAGCCATACAACCAGATCATGGGCGGTATAAGAACTCTGGCCGTATCATCTGTATCGATTATGTCCGTGATCACCCCCATCGAGAAGTGCACGATATTCTTTCCATCAGCCAGTCCGAGAGTCGTCGTGCATTCACTGCTCGCTTGATGAAGTTGAAAGTCATTGCGGATCCGCGCGTGAATACTCGTCTGATTTTAGTGGAGGACCTGTCTTCGGGCATTATCGAATCTCTTGGATCCACTTTTGAGCTGGATCCTGAATTGTTTGCCGAACATTTGAACAGATCTGGCTACAATGGTGTGGACTATGAAGACGAATTACCTTCTCGCTGGGAGACAAATGAGATGTCGAAAGCACATGTTTCTCTTAAGTGGTACCGTCCAATACACGAAAACCCCAAAATTACACAATGGTTGGAAAACCCCCAGAGCCTCCTGGAAAGGGTGGAAGATCCCACGATTGATTTGAACGGTACCACAGTGAGTTCTGAACCCTCAGACACACCTCGCCTCAGGCGTGCTGGAACCATGACCGACTGGATCAAGAAACCTGGTAAATTTCTCAACAGAAACCCAACACGACACGCCCATGATGGTGGAGATGATGACGCCGACACGACTGGACGACGAAAGATTCCAGGCAGTATCACATGGGCAGATCCACTGTATGCGGCCAATGGTAAGCGTAAAAAGCATGCAATGTTACACCAGGCCGTAGTTTCGACCAATATATTTCGTCAGAGCTGGCTGTTAGCAACACGCCCAAGTCGCGATAGGGCAGATTACGAAAGAAACTCTCGTTGGATGCTTTCATCGAATGCCCGCAAGAATAATAGAGCGTTCGCAAGAGCTACACACGTTGTACGTAAATCATCAGATGACGCCTGGGAAAGCAGTGCAGCACCTACAGCCTGGGAAGAGAAAGCGAGTTTCTTTTGTTACCGTGAATCAAGTGTTCCAATCAGTACGTGGTTCTGGTCGGTCATGACCAAATCAACACATCACAATCTGCTGACCCGTAATAGTCATACTTCTACTCGATCCATTACCTACCATTACTGACTTCCAAAAGTCATTGAACCCATCCAGAGTGGACACTGAGACCCGTTCAATGAGTAGTAGTGTGACCGCCCGAGCGAAGGAAACATCGATTGACATGGGCTTACCTATCGTTGCACGAATCTCAAGAACATATCCAGCTAACAAATTCAATCTTGGCTCGGCAGATATAGAGCGACAAAAGCACGATACGTCTACACTGATAACCACTTCTGAGGCGATTTGTGGCGGAGAAAACCTAGAATCGTCCTCTTGGCCTGAATTCAGAGCAGACCCGCTGCTCGCGCTTCTCCGAGTCTTGCAGACAGATTCAAAAGCTTTGTTCCAATGCTTAGAGTGGGCATTGGACGAGATAAGCGAAGACTCCTTGGACGATTACCTCATGTCGAAGAGGTTAGAAGCATGGCGTAGGCTCATGAGCGAGTTTGAGATCAAGGTTCCTGCTATTAGCAAGAGTTTACAAGAATTTGTCTCCTTCGTCTTCCAAGATGAGAAGGGCACTGCGATACCTGAACAGATCAAGCTCATTGTGGACGATGTTCAGCACGAGTCTGAGCGCATACATCGCAGATTAATTGAATCCTACGGAGCTTTGCGAGCCGACATGCAGTTCACCGAGAGCCGCAGAAGCATAAATGAAGCGAAGACAGTTACAAAGCTCACCGAACTCGCATTCCTTTTCATCCCGCTGTCTTTCACCTGCTCCCTATTCAGTATGCAGATAAATGAGCTTTCCGGCGGTGTTCCAGTGTGGTGAGTACATCCCGCAGAACCAGTCCATGTCTATTTCAAGTTACCATTGCTAATTCCCGAACTTCTGCTTGTACAGGACATTTATTGTCACTGCGCTTGCTATAGCTATCCTGGCATATGTTATACGCCTAATTCTGGCCAGTGACTTCATAGCGGACAGTTCCCGCAGCGCCTTGGAAGAGTTCTGGGCACGGAGAGGTGTTCGCCGAGGAGACAACGCTCCTGTTGTCACAATTGTCCTACTCACAGTGCAGGAAGTGTGGCGCAAAGTCGGTGCGCAGTTTTCCATAAAGGCGCTCTACGCTATGGTCTTGGCGTCTTTCGTCGCGGTACCTGTGGGGTTCATGTGGACGACTACGAAGATGGATGCTGGCTTTGATGTTGCCATGACTTTGGTTCTTGTACTATCAGGACTAGCTTTGGGACTCAGCCTCCTCGTGGATTCAGGTAGCATTGGAGAGAGAGTCACAGGATGGCAAGGTGACGCAAGCAGTGTGACTTCTGGAGAGGACGTCTGAGTGTTCACCAGGAGAACCTAACGGTAACACGGTACAGGCCCGGGCATTCCGAAGTCGACCGGGATGTTCTCCCAAGAAATGTCGGGGTACATAAATAGCATGACAATAATATGGTGCCTTGATGAAATGCGTTATGTAGAATTCGATTGTACCCTACAACAAACACTGAACTTAGTCATGACCAGTACATTGTATACAAGCACGATCTTGATTCAGTCTAGTCGTCTGTCAATCTATCCAATATTTCTATACTAACTATGATGGTGAGCATTCCCATGAACACAACAGCGGCCAGCATAAATGCAAACCAGACCAGAACGGCTGCTGCCGGGCCAACATGAGCGGACAGGTAACCTTGGGATGTGGACTCGAATAGTGTTGAAGCAGACGCTGCAGCGACATGCTGCCAGAGCGCGGAGGCAAGCAGAAACATCGTGGCGAGGACCACAAAGAACAGGACAAGCCTCATTGCGGTCCTGGAGGGGAATGGCTTGATATCAATATCCGATCCTGTCCGGGTGTCTTGTTCTTTTTGCCATCCGGGGAATGTGCTGAGTACGATAAATGCCATGGCCATGAGGGCAATTGCACCAATCCTGGATCTGGTCAGTACAACGCTTGAAATTAGTCTACTCTAATACGTACAAGAGTCCAGGGAAAACGACATCACTTTTGAAGTGTTCCAGATAACCTATGACATTCAGCGGGTCATTACGACCTCCATCTACAAGAAGTAGACCGAGGCCAGACGCGCCTCCAGCACAGATCCAAGCGCCTTGGTCCCCGTTCTGGGCGCATAGTCCAAAATACCCAGCCCGAGCGATCACTTGCCCACCGCTAGCGGCCTCTTGGAACAACGAGCTGGAAGGCGACGATGTTATATTCTGGTCATCGTATCTGACAGCGAGGAGGTAGATGTTGCTTATCGCGCCACTGCCGGTGCACCCAGCTAGGAGAACGGCTGCAGCTAGATCAGTTTTGATCCTATGTCTTGTATGGTATGTATGGGCGATACAGACATGCCAGGACAGATGCTGCCACCAATATTGTCATCAAGATATGGTGATAGTCTATGAAAGCTGTGGCCTCTCGTAAGCACAGCTGACCTGGCGATCAATGGCAATCCCGAGACTTACGAAAAAGACGCTGCAACGCAATAAGTGCTCTGGTGAACATCCTCGCAAGGACTTCGCGTCGTATCTAGAGCTTGGAATCTGCTTGGATCTTGATGCACATCACGCAATAAACATAGAAAAGGAGCTGCTGTTGGCTTTCTCTGATGCATCACGTTGATCACGTCGGGTTAGTGTTCATTTTAGTGCGGCTGAGAGTCAATGTTCCCAGACCACCTGTTCGGCCTACACCGCATTCAATGCCATCCGATCCATGTTCAATTGAAAGGGAGAATTACGACGGCATCACAAGCATACACATATGCAAACGGTGTGGGGGCGTGGCTGGAGAGTGGCGACTTACGATGGTAAAGAGGCGATACGGTCAACTACCTTCGATCCCACAAACCCAATCTTTCGCCCGTCTCGCAACTTCTAAACTGCATTCAATCGCGCTGCTACGTCAAGCGAGCTAGAATACAGCCATCGGTTTTGGATCCAACGCAGAAGCGTTCGCCAGTATCGATAGGATGGGCGGCTGGATCTGAATGCCCGCCAGACGCGTCGGGATTTGCGCAAACGCCTGAATAACCTGTATCAGACAACTCTCCGCCTGATAGAATAGGAATACGTCGGCGTAGAACGTCACAGGCAGGGCGATGGCGTGCAGAGCTCCTAGAGTCTAGCTTCCATGTCAGCTTATATCCCTCCCTTTCTGGCGTCAACGCCCCTTATCAAGCGGAGACGACATACGACATTGGTATGAATGACCGTGGTCTGATTATCCGGGAAATCCGTATACTCGCCAGTCACCTGAGCAAAGACCTGACGTGTCTCAATTGCAAAGTCTTTCGTAGTGGCCTCGTCGATTGCAAATGGGATGGGCGGACCACCGTTCGGGTTTCTGTGGGGACTTGGGTTCAGTAACCTGGTCGAACGAGAAGTCGACCAATATCTGAACGAATGAAACTTACATGTATACGTGGCAATCGTCCGTGAGCGGCAGTCGCTTGAAACCAGCTGCGGAAGCCCCAGGTGCTACTTCATTGTAGCTGTCGACGATGAGTTTGGCCCCTGCTAGACGTTTCTCTGCGGTGCATAGGTCCCTGACGATGATGTTGATCGGAGACGCAGCTATCATGGTAGCCATGGTGACGACTACGAAAAGGAGGTGAGGAGACACGTAGAACATTCTGCTTGGTAGGTGAGGATTACATGTAGGTAAAGCTCATGTCGATGGACTTTATTCGATCCCTAGATTCCATTGCAAACTCGAGCGGAGTCATCTTATATATTTCCCGCAGTTTGACATCAATGGTAGCACAAGTGCTGACGCGGTGTACAGCGCATCGGGCAAATTCATATGGCAAGCCTACCTTATCCTGTCAGGGGACGGACTTGGCTCTACTGAGCCTTGAGCTTGCCCCTGGAAGCTATCTGATGGCATAGATCTCCCTTCTCATGTGACATTGCAACTGTCTCATTGACCTGGTGCAAAAGATGGGACTAGGGAAAACTCCTAATATCGCGACTCCGCGAGACTCCATGCGTTTATACCTCGAAGTGCAAGTAAGTATTCGCAGATACGTCCTCGCCCATGTAGATTTCATGTCGGGTCAGGGTCCGGCCACGTCGCTTTACATGTATGGACGTGGTCGGTATAGATGGAGCAATCCCAGCCAACGTAGTCTGTGGTCCTGGGCTCGTGGTGACCTGCTTTCTGCAGGTTGGACTTTGTGTCCCAAGGTATATGTACCTAGGTAGGTAGGTATGCGTTGGCATTGGAACGCCTACAACGTCCACGTATCGGTAACACAGCATGGAAGCACTTTGCGATTGTATGTGCGTCGATTGAAAAATGTACATATAGTCCATTTGTAGACCTCACATATTTACGTACGCATGACAACATAATAACAGATGCTGAAGGTCCCAGGTCAATACTGAGCTCTTAAATGACTATAAGCCGGAACACCATGCGCTATGCGTAACATATTGAACCCTCCCAATTTTGCTTTTTCACATACCCAATCAGGGAGTCTGTACATATCTTGCTTAAATTTACTCGTCATCTTCTTCAAGCTCAGCGGTCTGCGCAGTAATTAGTCAGTATATGAATTCTTTCTTGAAGTGGAACCATGGGAAACTTACATCATCATGGAAATCACGACCCTCCCTTGTCGCCTTAATCATACCGACGCGGATGACAAAGTCGCCGAAGCGCTCGCCTTCGTTTCGCTCCAGCTTGTACCTCTTCAGCAGTGGCTTCATGATGGCGAGGATCTCGTCTTCCTTGATGCTGCTGCGGAAGAGCTTGTTAAGACGGTTGCCGTGGTATCCACCGCCTAGATACATGTTGTAAGCACCGTAAGCTTTGCCAACGAAGGCGACCTCGGCAAGCCATGGGCGTGCGCAGCCGTTAGGACAACCAGTCATACGCATGACGATTGAGTCCTGGCGCATGCCATTCTCCTCAATCACACCTTCAAGCTTGGTGACCAATTCAGGCAAGTAGCGCTCGGACTCTGCCATGGCCAGACCACAAGTGGGGAAGGCCACACATGCTGAGGAGCTCAGGCGGAGAGCGGAGAAGTTGGTGTTGTCCAGCTTGTACTTCTTCAGCATGTCTTTCATGGTGTCCAGGTCTGCGGCGGCGACATTGGAAAGAATCAGATGTTGGTTACCAGTCAGACGGAATTCACCTTTGTGCACCTTAGCGATCTCGCGAAGACCAGTCTTCATGGGGAAGTCAGCGGTATCCTCGATACGACCATTCTCGATGAACATGGTGAAGTGGTTCATGCCACGCTCATCCTTCTGCCAGCCGAAAGTATCCACATTGCTGTCGAAATGGAACTGTTTCGGCTCCTCGAACTTGTTCTCCCAAAGCTTCTCCACCTCGCTTCGGAACACATCGAGGCCCATATCGTCGATGGTGTACTTTAGGCGGGCGTGCTTGCGGTTCTTGCGATCACCGTTATCACGCTGCACCAGCATGATCTTTTCACACACGATGTGGACCACATCCTTGTCGCAGTAGCCGAGCATGCGTCCAATCTGCGGGTATGTTTTCTTCATGTTGTGTGTCGCACCCATACCACCTCCAGCAAGAACGTTGAAGCCTTTCAGCTTGCCATCGTCGCCTTTGATGGCGATGAGACCGACATCGTGGGCGTAGACGTCCGTGTCGTTGTGAGGAGGCACGGCGACTGTAATCTTGAACTTTCTCGGCAGGTACGTAGGTCCGTACATTGGCTCAAAGTCCTGCACCGCATCACCAGCGACCTGGACATTCTTGTCGTTCTCATCCTTCAACCAAATCTCGTGGTAAGCGGATGTGCTCGGGAGGAGATGGTCGGAGATCTTCTGAGCGGCGGCCTGTGCCTGTGCGTGAAGCTCACTCTGCTCCGGCAAACTCGAACACATGACGTTACGGTTAACATCACCACACGCAGCAATAGTGGTCATGAGCGAGCGGTTGATTGCTTGCATAGCTGGCCGAAGCTTGCTCTTGATGACACCGTGGAACTGGAATGTCTGTCTTGTCGTGAGCTTCATGGTTTCATTGCCCAATTCTGTAGAGATGTCGTCCATTTGCTCCCACTGCTTTGGCGTAGCGACACCTCCAGGCAGTCTACATCGGATCATGAAACTGTATGCAGGTTCAAGGCCTTGCGCTTTGCGTTCGTCGCGAAGATCACGGTCGTCCTGCATGTATGTGCCGTGGAACTTTGTGAGCTGTTGATCGGCAGCTGAAATGGCACCCGTGCTCTCATCGAGGAGACCCTCAGCGATTGTACCACGAAGGTAGTTGGAGTTGATCTTGATATCTTCGTTCGTGATTGGTGGCGGTTCATCCGGAATACCTTCCACATTTCCTACACCAAGAGCGTCCCACAGCTTGGGCTCCCAGGCAGCGTAGCCTGTTTGGTAACCATCAGGATCCTGATCGTCACCAAGACCAATCTCAATAAGCTCTTTGGCGCCAAGGGCAAGCATGCGCGCGAACAGGTCTTTTCCTGGCTTGTTGTAATAGTGCTTGTCCTCTTTACGAGGCCAGTAGTGCGAGTCTCCCAGTGCAAAGACGCTGAACTTGACTGTGGCGAGGTCCAGATCCGTGCTATTCTTGACACCCTCCCAGAAATTTCGTCCGTTCTGTGGGAATTCACCCTGGCCAGCAGTAGATGTGATGAGCAGGACATTCTCCTCGCCAGACAAGTCTTCCAGAGGATAGTCATCCATAGCCATAACCAGGGTCTTCAAACCTCTCGCTTTACCGCGATTGCCCAAACGCTTGGACAAGTTCTCTGCGTTGGCGTTGTCAGACGCGAAGAGGATGGTCATAGGAGCGCCCTGCAGTCCTTCGAGCAGAGTTGCGTAGGCATCCTTCGCCTTCCGCTTCTGGACCTGTCGGACTTCACTTCCGTAGCTCTCGGAAAGGTTGGCGTGGAATTGTGGGTGACGCTTCATGAGCTGAGTGAGGTGGTTGTCTCGTCGCAAGAACTCCTGTACCTCATGCTTGATTCTCTCTGAATCCAACTTGAAACTGTCCTCCTCCTTGGGATTCCATCGGTACAAAGGCCAGTATCCAATGTCTACTGCCTTCTTCGTCTCCTGCAAGACAGTGATCGGGTTGTCGTCCTCGCGATTGTAGGGCAGGTATGCCATGACAACACTTGGGCCGTCGAATTGTTCAGCCTCGATCATAGCCTGCAGGACCTGCGTATAGCTGCTGTACACTGCAACTGAAGCAACGTAGGCATTGCCGAAGTTCATCGCGTACAGTCCAATATCCTTCTTTCTTCTTGCGGCATCCTGAGCAACGCGTTCAGAATATGGCGTAGAATCGATGATCAGCATGTTCACATTCTCGCCGGAAGCAAGAACATGATGCACACCACTGTTGCCAAGATCGTAAGCCCAAGCATCGCTGCCAACCAACCACTGAGACTCATTGAAGAACAAGCCCTTTGATTTCAGGAATCTAGTGGCAGCTGGCGATCCATCCGTGGACAGTCGGCTTATGACTTGAGGAGCAAGCTTGTCGGACTCCGTGGGGTTCGAGGCCGCTAGTACCCACTGTGAGAGATAGTTCTTCGGCGCGTCAGTGATGAAGTCGTTGGATTTCGCTGCAGTTTGAACCTCCTGTATGAACCGCTGTTTATGTTCCTTGCGTGCGAGGAGGGAGCCGAATCCAAATTCTGGGCTCGCCTTAATCGTATCACCGATTCCGGCAGTCTTCGAATCCAACGCATTCGCAATGTACAATTTCTGGCCATAGAGTTGATCAAGTATCTTCATGTATGCGTTCTCGAGCGGGTTCTGACTAAGCTCAAACTCCTTCTGGGTGCCGGAGAGGCTAGTGGTCGGTCCTGTGTGTAGACCAACCTCGAGATTCTGGATTGGTGACTTGGCGAGCACGTTCTGGAAGATACCAGACAGCGCCTGTGTGACAGTCTTGTACTCAATATAGCCAAGCTGGTAGCCAACTATTACCGGAGTCTGCGGCTGGCTGGATGACTTGAAGGATACTAGCACATCCAATAGGACCGGCCCCCATTTTGTGGTCTTCTTTCGGATCTGCTCCAATACGGCGATTCTCTTTACGGTTGTGGGCAGAGCTTCCAGCAGACGCTCTGCGATCCACGGCTTGTACAAAACAGGCGTGATCAAACCGACACGGTTGAAGAAATCGTTTGGTGAGGCAGATGCGAATTCCTTAGCGAAAAGTCCCGGATCAGATCCAAACAAGAAAAGGGCTGCTTCAGCATTTGCCGGCCCAGTGTAGTTGAAGGCGCTGTATCGCCGGCCAGTCATAGCCTTGATCTTGGTCCAAATTTCTGTACATATCGAATTAACATCGTCGGAGCTGAACCGCTTGGGTTGCGAGTCCACCGTAGTCGCTGACTCGGCAACGGATGCTCCAGAACTGCTATCCTTGCGCACAGAGGAAGCGGACGAAGAGCTCGACCCCTCTTTCGGGCTACTCGCACCTGCTGGTGCGGTCTTCGGTGCTGCAGAACTACTGCTAGCGGGAAGTCCACGACCCTTGGATTCTGCAGCTGCAGACTCATACGCTGTTGTCCGGCCCTCGCTCACATACAATGTTGTTTCCAAGCTCTTTTGTGCTTGATATTGCCTTACCAGCTCCACGTCCACGACCTGCATGACCAACTCCCGGCTTTCGTGCGAAATTGGATTATCCGATTTCGAGTTGGCCGGATCGAAAAAGTGGATGACACCTTTGCCACTGCTGATCGCCAGTGCATGTGCGGTCAAAGCCAGATCCTGTGCCTCTTGCAACGTATGACTTTGCAGGAAGGTGAATCCTGCATTGCGAACGCTTGTGATGTCGGAGTAATCTGGGTAGCCTGCGGGATGCAATGCCACATGGATGACCACTGGATGTTGTGCCAGCCGATAGAGGTGGGGTATGCTCTTCACGAGTATGCCACTGTTGGTCGTGACGGTCGTGATCTTGCCATTGCGTACCGGGTCGAACACGGATAGCAATGGATCGGCATTGTGTCTTACTGGGAGGATCTCGGGTGTGCGGCGGCAGACGAGACTCGAGGCCTGGACATCGGCGTACTGGTGGAGGAACTTGGAGAACTCGCTATGAGATGCGAGAGAAGGTTGCACGGAGACGACGACATCGCTTGCGAGATATGCGATGCGTGCGACTATGTCTCATCAGTCATTGTCCGTTGACAGTGTATACATCCCCAATGTTTTCATGATTTTTATCGTGGCAGTACAGCGGGGCAGGATGCTATTAAGGACTTACCTGCTTCTGCGGCGGTCAGGATGGACGCCATGATTATGTTGCGTCTGATCCACAAGGAGAGTCTGCGTCCGAGTCGAGAGGCGAAGGACGAGCAATTGTTATTGCATGTCTTCTATAGATTTGCTATCGGAGGCGAAAAGAACTAGCTAGCTCGGCAATGGATGATGCGACGATGTCGGCCAATCTAGCAAGCCGAGCCGCCAGAAGTTTTTCAAAGTGAAGAAGCACAGATCGACGCTATGCTGACTCCATCGACTGCTGGCCTTGCGGATTGGCTGTCGGTTGCGTGATCGGGCTGGATCTAGCACCCGTTCTGTGACATTTTACCCTTCACCATCAAGCTTACAATCAGTATTTTTGTATCCCCACATGATCACACACGTGGCAAGCATTGTAGGATTCATAAGGCTGGCGCCGACGCGCTCTCGCCACTCAGACATGTCTCATGTAAGCATTTAGAGCTGGATCTACCGAAAGAGCCTAGACATGGCCATAGTGCTGGCGCCAAGTCTGGTAGACTTTGCAGCTTTATGGCACCAATGTACTACAATGGTAAAGTAACGTTCGTGCATGATGTCCGCAACAATGGACCCAAGGCTCCATGATCAGACAATATCGTATTTCTCATCGGTCGCGACTCGACCATCGACCTTTACCAGGAGCCTTTCGAGGCCACCGCCTTTCCAGGGTCGGAACGGATCAGGCTCGTCGATATCGCTGGCACGTACATCGAAAAATCGTAAAGACCCGATGCGTTCTTCATCGAGTTGTCGGAGTCGCGTGATGACTGATCGGAGATCACTGTCGACCTTCTTACGCGCGCGATCCAATTCGAGCGCGACCGTCCGCTCGTCCTCCAGTGTTAAGCTGTTTTCACCTCCAGATTGATGTTGAATGTCCAGTTCCTGCTGTATGTTCACTAGCCGATGGAAGAAGGCGATAAGAGCATCAATGTTGCCAAGCAGCGAGCGCATTTCTCGTGTGTATGCGACATCAGTGAGCAGCAAAGAGTAGGCTAGTGACGCAAGGAAAGCCTGGTGACCAGAGGCGATGGCCTCAGGGTCACGCTGGGTTGGCCCACCCTCGTTCTTCTCTACAGTGACGATGTGATTCATCTCAATGTTTTGTGTTGCAACAGGACGTTTGATCCAATCTTCGAAGTGGTCCGATGAGCCTTTGACGATTTCTCCCTCGAAATATCCCGCTGTCTCGGAGATGAGAAATATGGCTGAGCTACATGTTGCCCAGACTTTACGCATTTCTTTGGTGCGTTTGAGTTCTCGTTCATGCCTCTGATCGAAGTCGAACTTGGTTTGGGACGTGGACGAAATCCGGCGAGCGTTCGAGTGTCGCCACATATCGGAAAGCCGCAATTGCGCTCGCTCGATGGCTAATAGATAAGCATTAATGGCCGAGTAAATCTGCATGTCCCAGTCCGAGAGCAGAAGATCGAGCGGTGGACCAATGTTCAGGTGGAGCGAGGTTGCCGTCGGGAATAATAAGTCGTTGAATTGGATTGGAGACATCGGTGGTAACATATCATGCATGCTGTCTGATGAAGACGGTCGTGCACTCATGGACATTGGTATCATCAATGACATATGGGATCGTGCAAATCCCAGCACTTCATCATCACCATCTTCATTCTGGCGGGACAGTGCTTTCCAAGTCTCCATTAGTGTCTGCTGCAGTTCAGCATCTTTGAGAGAAAGCCCTTGCATAGCTTTGACAGCATCGCGTTGCAGGGCGCGTCCCATGCCTAGCTGACGATTTTGCATCCGACTCTCAGCCTCTAATATGAGATTACCGCCAAACTCCCCTCGGGAAAGAAGGAAGAACTGCCTCAAGCACGAAAGCAGCTTGAGTGTGTCAGTCAAAGGAAGGAGCTGCTGCAATACATTTTTGGAAAGCGAGGACCGAATTGCAGAGATCGCTCGTGAAAGCTGTGTTGGCACGATTGGTAGCGACAACGATGACAGCAAAGTCGAGTGTCTTGATGACAGTTCTGTGTTGATCGCACTTCGAGCACTTGCGGTAGATTTGGAATGTCCCTCGTACTGCCTGAGTTGATGCAGTGTCTTACCGATGAACAATATGGCCGTGGCGTTAGCGGAAGTCACAAACTCTGGCAGAAGTGCTTTGATCTTGCGGAATGTCGGTACACTCTGATCTGCTGCGGTGGAGGCTTGTATGAAGAAGTCTTGGGCGCCATACACAGGAAGTCTGCCGTGGAGCAGCCACGAAGCTAGCTGCCTGAGCCATGCTGTTTCAGCGACTCTACTCAATTCTATCGCTGCTTCCTCGATGTCGGCGTAGCCGGTCTGTGAGTCTGCACGTAACTTTCCAATTATAGAAGAGCCTGAGCATTCTTGGTTCTTGGATAGCTGCATATAATCCGCCACGGCCCAGTACCACTCCAGCCTTCGATGCCACTCGCTAAATTCTGCGACAATGCCAGCAAGTGGGACTATGTCGTAGGCCCCGACGGTACTGGAGTCTTTGGCGAGCAGTTTGGACTCCACGCTCAGGATCTTCTTCTGGAATCGGGCCAAGTGCGCTTGTTGAAGTGAAGTCGCTACAGCTCTGGCTATTACGGAATGGTGTCGGGACGCAATGAGCTTGACATGGTGCTTGAGCTTAGCATGGAGACTAGAGAGCTGCCCGATAGACCTGAGAAGCTCGGCCTCGGAAGGAGAGAGCAGAGGATACTTGTCTTGCAATGTCTTCCCATGACCATCTCCGTCTGAGTCGGAAAATAGTGGTGACGGGTGGCCAGAAAGGGCCAGTAGAACTTCGTGCAACATAGCTAAATTACTTGGTCCAGAAGGTGATCAGGATGTGTTGAACTGTACATCAGAAAATCGATCAGCACCCCGTATACAAGTCTTGTGGCTTGCTGTGGCAGGGCGAAAGTTGCTGTTACGAGGAACGCGTCTCACGTTCTTGAACGCGCTCTGTCACCAAACCTAGAATTGTAAACATTGGTAGGTACCATGCCTGATCAAGGCAGAATGAGTTAGGTTTCTGGTTTCTTCCTAATAGTCATTCACTGCTATGAGTGGAAGTGCGGACACTAGATGGAGTGCTGCATGTGGTGTTGTTCTTTACAAGTGTAAGTCGCATGCATGCTTTTTATGCATTTAGTGGCTTAGTGAATGTTTCTGGTACGAGCGACTTGAGTGGGGCACAGCGCACGTGCGTGTTGGAGGGGTCGATGCAATGTCCCTAGATCTTGGACATTGTCTTCTGTTCATTCCTTTGATGCTCGTCGACTTCCTTCTGGGAGCTCAGGACGATCAAGAGAGCCGCGACTCTACCAGTAAGCTGGAACAGCCTCTGTGTAGCAGGGGAGACGGAACCCTCACTTACAGAGATCCACATACAGCTTCGATCCAGACACCCCCACGTTCCGTACCAAGTCTACTATCACGATGCAGAACATCCGGCAGAAGATCAAGAGAAAGCTCTCGATCAGGGATACAAACCGTGAGCCGTGCAGCTATCTGTATACGTGACTCCTCTGACAGCATACTAGCCGATCTAGATGCAGATTACGACGAGGATGATGTCGACGAGGAAACGACCGGACACCTGCACAAGGAGATCGAGAAAGCTTCAGCGGACGACAAACATCCACACGGCAAGCCAGGCAGCTTTCTCAACAAGCTGATCATGTCTGGCAACAAGAAGACCGAGGAACAGCTCGAAAGAGAGGCGGCATTGTCGTCGACCAACAACAAGCGGTGAGCGCGCGCTGTGTTCGGTACATGTACTTATGGGGGCATTGTACTTTTGCATAACAACCGGAAAATTTGCTACGATGAGACGAGCACCGACAGGTCGCAAGCATATTATTAGAAAAGTCCTTTGGCAGAGCCAATGCATCTAGACCAAACTTCCACAACCTATTATCCTTCTCAACCTTTACAAAAGCATGCGCGTGGTTGCCTCATGAACCAAATCCGAGTGCCGAGAAATTCTTAGGTCAGGCGTACAATATAGCATACTTCCTGTCTCCATCCTCTCAGTTCGCCATCACCACACATACATGTCCTTACTGCATGTGCGTATCTTCGCAAGAAAACAACTTGAGTGTGCTACAACTCGCACAGCGAAAGCTTGAGCTCGCAGATTGACACTGCGGTTTGCCAACGAAGTGTCCGGAAGGCTTGCAGATGGCGTACGAGTCGCGCAGTCCAATATGAGGTCTCGAAAAGACTTCGCAGCCGTTCATACGGCCTATCTGGAAGACAAGTCAAGTCGATAGAGATTGGCGAACAACGTGGATAGCATGGCTGTGGAGGAAATAACACGGCCGTGCACGGTCGTTCTCCATGACGATCGAGTCTCGACAGATGATGTACTCTGCGGCATCAACGTACTCCAGGTTGGCGGTGTTGCCAATCTTACAGCGGTGGGGAGCAATACTCTGTGCATCTGCCCCAGTGCCGTTACGCGAGACCCCGATGAAGTATCCATCCATATTTCACTGGCACAACAATTCGGGTTCGAGAACCGCACCAAAGGAACCATCAAGATCATCGAAGCTGTTGAGGCTGCAACCGCAACCCACGTGGAGATCTTCTTCCGTGAGCAGCATCTCTCGCGTGCAGACATGTGGCGACTGATGCGGCGTCTGGACTGCACCGTCATGTACCATGGTCAAGTGTTGAATTACCTAGGAACCGAGACGGCGAAAGTCGGGTCGATATATCGCCGTGGGAAAGAAGTTGAATCTTCCTATGTGACTTGCGCTCACACGAAGCCCATCTTCCGTAGCGGCAGTGCTCGCTTCACCATCCTGATTCAATTCTCTAAAGCTATGTTCGAATATTGGTCGGGAGGAGATTTGATGTATGAAAGGCTACTGTTTGGATTCTTGCCAGAATTGTTCCGCAGATGGGAGAATCTCAAAGCGCGACATCAAGTTTCGCTGGTAATCTTTGGTCGCTCTTGTAGTGGCGAGGAGTCAAAAGCTTTCTTCAACGTCATTGCTTCAAATGTGTCAAGCACACAATGGCACGATCTACTACGCAAGCTTACCAAAGCACTGCACATGTTCAAGTCACCCGATCAAATGTCAATGGCCGCTAAAGGTAACATGGTGGAGGCCATCCATATGGCTGCGATGGATTTCGCCACCGAAGATGTCGACCCCAACCTGAACACGACTGGCTCTTCCATAATTGCTGTCACAGCCAACACCGGGATGTTCGAAACGAATTATGACATGCTGAAGTCGACCACAGATCTCTTACTCGGTAACTCTATTGGTGTGGACATAGTTGCGTTGTCACCGAAGCCGCTGCATCCAGTTCCGCTGTTCGTGTATGAACATAACGGTGAGGAGGAGTATGCATTGCCACATTGGGTGGACGTTTCATATTGGAATGATGCCAAACCGGGTATTAGGACGAAGTGGCTTCTGCCAGATGCACCAAGTGACACAGACAGTGTCGCTGTCCCGCTCATTTCCGCTGAGAAGCAGATCGCGGATGGTGAAAGTCTCGAGACAAGGATGGATAGTTACGACAGGGATGTCTTCGAGGACGGCGAGCGGTCGAATAGCGCCCCAGGAAAATCAGTGGTGTTTGCAGACGACCTCACCCCCAGCTCGGTGGAGACATTAAAGAATGTTTCCACGCCTAAAGATGTCAAACGTGAGAACTTGGAGCCGGACCCTAGCTTGACTCAGGCCGCGAAGAATATCTCCAGTCCAGCAATCGTGGAGAATCTGCTCAAAAGAGCCGCACCCGATCGACTGCCGCCTCACTTGCTGATGAACTCAGGCAGAAAGATCAGCCTCGGACCAAAGGGACTCGCTCTCGGAAGAGCATTGGCAACCACTACTCTCTCATCCGAAACAGCACAGCTGGGGAAAGACCCGGCCTCTCTCACGGGCTTTACTCCAAACGAGGCTTCCAGTGGTCTGGCTAAACAAATTAGAGCCTCGTTAGCACGGAAGGCTTCCCAGCAGAGTCTCGTCTCCCATTCATCTGCGGATCGTAGTCAGACCAGCAGACCCATCGACATACGTAGCATCGACAGTCAAGAGCCTGAAGACAGCGATCCGGCTGTCGTCCTCGAGCGAACTGTGACGCAGGAGGCGGTAGAGGCTGCCCTCGCAGATGCCACGACTGGACGATCTGAGACACCAAAAGCTAGACAGTATGCATTCTTTGGTGCTGTCTCGGTGGCGATGGAAGCTGATGCCCATGGCAACATATCACCTTGGGTGACACTGCTTAATCCGTGCAACCCAAAGCGTGAAAACATGAGGGTGGCAGCCCAATATCGCAAGTGGCAGCACGTGTTCCCTAGACAGATCAGCTCAAGTGCGTTTAAATGGTCGTCGATGTGTTCTCCTGCAAGTCTTCCACTGACCACGGAATATCGCCCCTCGCCAAGAGAGCTAGAAAGATATGCCACCAAAGTACGTCGAATCATGGTGCCCCCCGAAACTTCAAGTGGTGGAGTTCCTGCGTCTGCTTTATTACAGCATCTAGTTGCTTTACGCCTTAGCCATGGCTTCCAGATGTCGACAGCCGAACTGCAGAAAATGCCTCACGAGCGTGAAGGGCACATTCTGATGTCCCTGGGCAGCTTACACCACGAACTTCAATGTCTTTCGGCTGCAGAAATACAAATTATTGAATACACATTTATTTTGAACCCTGATCGTCCGGATACTGCGGACAAGGCAACAAGCAAAAGCTATTTCCCTTTGCTGCGATCTGTTGCTGCAGAGAGGCCCAAGGAGGCAATCATAAACCTATCGACAAGACAGCATTCGGAACTCGATTGGTCTGTGCTCGACGACCACGTAGTCAGCCACGATCCATCGACCGAGAATGAGGGCATGTCTCGAATGCGATTCGTGCTCATCCCTATTGATCCCCCGCGGGTAGGACATGCGGGACAGGCTCAGTCGCGTGATCTGTCCGACGAAGAACGACGCATCGATGGCATTCAGCGTCTGACACAGTTGTGGCAGCGACATCGGTATTTTACAGAAGAAGATCAGCGACATCAAGCGTCCGTTGCACGTTTGCATGCGTCTGCAAATAACAGAGATCGCGATCCTAATCCTCTCGCCATCGAATACCAGACGAAGGACCCTAGTGCTGTAGTCAATGCTTACGGCCCGACCTTGACAGGTCAACTGGCAGCCGATGATGAAGGTCTCGCGCCCCTGTTCGCAGCATCAGACATGTATCACAGCAGCACGTTTGACGTTGGCAAGCTGGTGAAGCAGATGCAAGCCGACCCACCTCATGGAGTCGAGGTACGAGATCGTCGCTGGTTCACCCGTCTTCACCTGAAGTGCTTCCGCGGCGACGAGATGGTGAACTGGCTGCTGCGAGTGTTTAAGGACCTGCATACTCGAGAAGATGCAGTGATGATAGGGAACGAACTCATGGACCGTGGCATCTTTGGGCATGTGCGTCACAAGCACAACTTCCGCGATGGCAATTACTTCTACCAGATCACCAGTACTCATCGCACAACTGAATATCCGGACACCGCTAGTATGTTCGGCAAGACATCAATGAGGTCTGTGCCGGTGACTCCCATGTCAGACTCCATGAAATCTCCCATGATGCGTCCTTTCCAGCTGTCTGATTCGGACTCGTCTGGAAAAGACTCGACGCCACTCATGGCTCCGCTAGAGAAGAAACAGATTTTGCTCAGTCAGACCATGCAATGCAACGTTGATCCTGCCAAGAAATCAGACCAACTCGAGGTGGTAAATCTCCATTATGATCGAATCCACAATCCCGAGAACTGTTATCACATCCAACTTGATTGGACTGATGCAACGGCGAAACTGATTCGGGACGCTGTCATTCGTTGGACAGCTCTGACGGAGTCTCACGGGTTGAAGCTCGTTCAGATGCCATTGACCGAAGCATGCAAACTTCACATCCAGCACCCATTTGATGAACCTGTAGCTGTAGAGCTCGCTCTTCGACCACCAAATAAAATACCCGCAACACCACAGTTGACCTCTCACCCACTCACGCCACAGCTTGAGGACGATCCACTGGCATACCAGAAATCCCTCCTCCGCAAGCTTGACTTTGTCCTCGATTATGAAGCAGCAGCCAGCTTCACTACCAAGCTAGAGGTCAGCTACTCTTGGGGTCGACCAGACTATGAGCTCACGCAATTTGTCCATAAGTCTGGTCTTGTGATTGCCCAGATCGCTGCGGCTGATATGGGCGACTTCCTCCTACTGCCTAACCGTTCTGTGGCCCAGCGAGCAGCTCCTGTTCCCGCCAAGCAATCCATCGAGGGAGGTCCGACTGTCGATAGCATCATCTCGGAATTCGCAGCCTATTGCAAAGACAAGCATAAACTACAGGCGTTCTACGACGAGGCCGATAGACCACGAGTGGGGAATATGAGTCCTTTCTCGCCATTGCCTCTAATGAGCGACACCGATGTTCCGCCAATGCACTTACCACCCCATCTAATGCATCGTTCATTGATGAAGGGTTTGTAATAACGCTGACGCAAGTTTACTCTACGCATTCGTGCTTTGAAGCAATAGCATGCCATTGCTAGCAATTAGCAACCTTTTTCATCATTCATAGACACCCAATTCTGTGCCAATTTAGTGTATATCTAATACTCCGAGCCAATTTACTAAGCTTTCTTCCCCACCATAATGAGCGCATGACTACACTTTCACTTCTTCGAGCCAGATATATAAACATTAGGGTCGCTGCTTCTGACCATATACGATTCACAGGATTGACAGCATTTCATTTGATGATCAGGTTATCTGCAACGAAGTCGTCAAGTCATTTCCAGTATCGTACAAGCCTCCTCAATCCGGCCATCCGCTTGTTCTCTTCCACCGCAAGCAACACCAAGACCATGGCTGTAAGCAACTCACCAGAAAAGCCTTTCTACTTCCATATCCCGCCAGAAGTAAGTCTCTAACCACTCTTCTGTGTCTGCCTGCGCAGTCCAACGATAAGAATAGCATCCTAAGCTGGAGCGATCCAAAGTCAGGCGGCGAGTTCAAACGACAAGTCTCCTCGTTTCGAGACTGGATCGAGAAGGATCCCAAGGCGAAGTTCCCGGCTGAGAAGGGCAGATATCATCTTTGTAAGTTTTACACTTGATCGATGAAATACCTCGTGAAGAGTGCGTGATGGTTGCGCCACGTTCTAACATGGTACAGATGTTTCCTATGCCTGTCCTTGGGCCCACCGTGCCCTCATCGTGAGGAAGCTCAAGGGATTGGAGGAGATCATGCCATTCACCTCTGTACATTGGGACTTGGCCGAAAAAGGTGAGTCAATGTCACATTTCCCTGGATTTGTGTTCTTTGACTAGGTTGCCCTTTGTCCTAAACATCTTCATATCCAGGCTGGCGCTTTGCTAGGAGCGACGAGGACCTCCCTGGCGAGAACGTCACTCCCGATCCCCTGCATAAGGATTTCACCCATCTTCGCGACATTTACTTCGCCTCGGAGCCAAACTACGAAGGTAGATTTACCGTGCCGACCTTGTACGACACCAAGCAGAAGACCATCGTCAGCAACGAATCCAGCGAGATCATTCGCATGTTCTACACCGCATTCGACGACCTGCTGCCTGAGAAGTACAAGAATGTAGATCTCTTGCCCAAGGATCTGGAAGCGCAGATCGATGAGACGAACGAGTGGACGTACAATGATATCAACAATGGCGTGTACAAGAGTGGCTTCGCAACGTGAGTACTTCCATTTTGTTTCTCTTCTTCTCACTCCTTCGTGTAAAAGAGGATGTCTAACATATTTCTCTGCAGAACGCAAGAGGCCTATGAGCGCAATGTTCGCACACTGTTCTCCTCGCTCGACAAAGCCGAAGCGCATCTTGCTTCCGCGCCGGGCCCATACTACTACGGCGACAAAGTGACGGAAGCTGACGTCCGGCTCTACACTACCATCATTCGCTTCGACCCCGTATATGTCCAGCATTTCAAGTGCAATGTAAGTGCTTTCGCTTGAGCCTTGCTCACGAATCCTGTTTGATTTCTTGTCTAACATCGTTGCTGCAGATCCGGGATATCCGCTCCGGCTACCCAGCGCTGCATAAGTGGTTGCGCCACTGCTACTGGAATAACGATGCCTTCAGCTCGACCACCGACTTCACTCATATCAAGAATCACTACACTCGCTCGCATAAGCAGATCAATCCATACAGCATCACTCCCGTCGGACCACTCCCGGACATTCTGCCTATCGGAGAAGAGGTTGCGGCTGTGAAGGGAGTAGGGACCGGGGCTAAATAGTGTGCTTGCCGCCACGTTCGATTGTCACGAAGCGATTTGTGCAGGAATGTAAGCTATTGCTACGAGGAGAATATAACAGTGGTCATGGTGAATATTTATCAAAGACTCAGAAGGATCACATTCCGTTGTAATTACGTCTCTTGCGACGTACCCTCTTCAATTCATGCCTCGTCAATGTGACAATCGGTATGTGCCATGACACAGGTAGATCTATAATTAGACGGAGCATCATAGCGGATCACAATTACCGGACTGGGTTCATCATTTAGAGCCTCTCGTTGATGTGATGTCTTCATTGGTCCGAGACAGGTTCAGTAGCTTTAGTACATGATTTTACCAACCTACCTAGCGCCTTGCTCAAAATCTGCAATCACGAAACGCTCCATGGAATGTTTGGTCAAGCCAGATTTAATGCCCTGAAGAACCTCCCAGTATGTCCGAATGAGGTGAAATCGTTCGGAGCTGACATTGGATGGCATTCTTGCAAGCCTCGACGCTGGCGGTCCTCCTCGCCATGAGATGCTCTGAAACGACGTTCTGCCATCACCATGGCGTCAAATATCCCTAACGCCTCTGCCCGCCAGCGTCAAAACCGTCATGAGCTCCCCGGCCATTTCCGCGGACAGCAGCTGGAAGGCCTTCGGGTTGACGCATCGGCATGAATCCAGGTGGCATAGCTGGCGGACCGGTGAAGAACCCAGGCGGCACGTTTGGCAAGGGAGGTCCTTGTCCTGGCATCATCATAGCACCAGCAAAATTGGCGGGCGGAGGTGGGCCAGGCTGGCGCGGCTTCTGCTGCTGTGGTTGTGGTGCCTCGAATATGTTGGGGATATTGTGAAATCCAGGTGGGTGACGCATGTGTGGATTGAACCCAGGTGGAGGGCCGGAATGGAGTCCAGGTGCAGGTTGCATGTAATCTTGTGGAAGGTATTGTGGAGCTGAAGGTGGCATTGGCATCTGCTGGCCAGGAAAGCCAGGAGCGCGGCGGCTGGATGGCTGGCTCTGCTGTTGAGGTGGTTCTGGGAAAGGTCGTCGTGGGGGCTGACCTTGCTGCTGTTGCTGCTGCTGCAGGAACAAAGTCTGCTCATCAAAGAAGCCTGGAGGTGCACGTTGAGCCGTGCGACGCTGATTCATGTCGTGTGTGGAGGTTTGCTGTTGATCTTGTCTCAGCATCTCAGGAGGACCGTGCCGAAGAATCTGATCCTCGAACATTCCAGCTTTGGCATGAACCATCGGTTTGGGAGCATGGGGCTCTGAAATGTTAACCTTAGCTTGATCAATCCACAACGGAAAGTCAGGGTGCGCTTGCGATGATGATGGTTTCGCATTTCCTTTGGCTTGCAGTAGGCTGAGTAGGAAGTCGCTATTCTTGTCTTGGCCCTGCTGGCCTTTGTTGCGCTGGGCAAGAAGGTTTTGGATGTTGTTATCTGGCGTCGAAGCAGCTCGCGATGGTGGCTCGAGGAACAGATCTTGCATGCGAGCTTGCTGAGGAGGCTGCTCCTTCCGCCCATCGGATGGTGGTAGGTCCGACGACAGCCTTGAACCTTGCGCAGAATTGTTATCCACTCTTTGCCGGGCATAATCATTGGGTGATGCTAGTCCAAAATTCGTCCTCGAATCTCGCGCAAAGTGGTGACTTTCGTTGGGAATCTCACCTTCCCTCTGTCTATCCACAGGCTGGCTTTCAGTTGCATGGGGAGACTGCAACCTGTCGGGACTCTTCGGGGTCTGATCGAAGAAACCTGTGAAACGGCTCTTGGGCCGTTGCCCGTTGACAGTCGATTGCGATAGCTGCGGAGGTGATACTGGCTCACGAGGATTCGAAGGCTTATGTGACGGGAGTTCTGCAGGAGTGGTTGCCTGACCCATGCCTGTCGTGCTGAGCATCTGCAAGATACGATCGAATCCAGCCTTGTTGTCGTCCTCCGAGCCCACCGACACTTGCGGGACTGTTTCGACCGCAGAAATCTGCTCTCGAGGCTTGTCCTTCTGAAACATTGGCATGAACCTACTTTTGCCTTTCGCGGGAGGCTGGGAAGGTATCGTGGTCTGCGAGCCCTCGGTCGAAGGCTCTGTCCGTCGATTCTCGCCCCAGCCGCCGAATGCCTTGTCCGCCAGGCTATCCAGCTTTAGCGGTTCAACCTTCTTAGCAGGAGCAGTCACTTGTGAAGGTGCTGACGGTGGGGCATCTGATACTTCAAGAGCCGCGTCATCCGTAGGTTTCTTAGTGCGTGCATGCTGGGCTTGCTTCCATTTCTCAAAGTCCTCCTGGTTCTTGGGCATCCCCATCGTGCTCAGGTCGTCGTCTTGCTTGTCGACCGGATCTTCCATCCATTCAGGATCCTTGCCAGATCTCTCCCAGTCTCGATCTCGATCGCGATCATGTTTCTGGCGCTCACGCTCGCGCTCACGCCATCCACCTGTCCTGTCACCATTCGGCCGCTTCTCCTCTCTATGTGCGCCCCAACGTCCATCAGTTTTCTCGCCAAAACCGTTCCTTCGCTCGCTTTCCTGTTCCCTCTCGCGTCTGCCAAATCTGCGCTCTCCAGCCTCTTCGTCCCCACCTTGTGCACGTCTGTCGCGCGCTTGCGTCCAGCTGTCTTTACTATGTCTTGCTTCGGGTTCATTCGTATTCAAGCTCTTCCGACTGGTTTGTTTTTCGCCGAATCCACGACTGTGACGGGTTGCCTCTGCCTCCTCCGTCTGGCTTGCCTCATTCGTCTTGTCCGCGAAATCAGCTAGTCTAGGTATTGATCTGCTCGAAGGGAAGAGAGCTTTGGGTGGTCCAAGTGAAATCTCTTCTTCTCGATGTCAGCATGATTCAAAGGACATATTCAGACGGAACCAAGATGCAACTTACCACCGCTACGACTCACGTGAGACCGCATCTGCATCAGTGCAGGCCGCGAGCCTGCGCTGAAGCTACCCATGGGCAATGCCTCACCGCCGGTGGGCATGCGGGGTTGGGCACGGCGAGCGCCATCTTGCCTTTGCGACTGGCTTTGTTGCTGTGATTCACTGTGCGGAATCCTTAGTCTCTGCCGCTCGCCATCAATCTCCACGCTCACATACTCTATCCATGCTTCAATCGCTGGTAAGTTCTCAGGTTTGCACACCAATGGCGAATCTCTCAGGGCAAGTAGCTGCTCTTTGGTATAAACACGGACCGGCATCGTGAGCGTTCGAGTGTCGCTGTCTGCTCGGCCAAGTCACGAAAGTGTGAGCCAAATACAGCAATCTACCCAGAGAGTACCCTTGCAAACACTCAGGGCAGACTATAAGCGCGGCGTAGCAAGATTCGTGGAAGGCCGCAGCCAACGCTTATTAGATGTTGCCAACCACCTAATCAAGATTCCTTGCGCAGCAGGATTTCGAGAAAATTCTTGTGGTGACAACGATCCTCGCAGACGGAGTGTGCTACGCAAAGAGACTTGGCACGGCAGGCTTTCTCATGAAGAAATGTCAATAGGACAAATCAATGGCGTTGACCGCACGTGAGCATGCAAGGTCGTTCTGTTTGCACTCAGATAGCCTCGACAAGAACGGTTGCTCTGTTGTGTTGAAGGACTACGCGTAACAGTAGACTTCGTACCAAAAGCTGCGAGCAGTGGATAGTGAATGTCTTGGAATCGAGAAGGGGTGTCGTTCAGTACGGAATAGACTCTGTGGATGGAGGTGGTGTGTTGTCGAGCATGAATGTCTGGTGGAGTTCTGGGGTGCCGTCATTGCAACACTTAATGCCTCAGGCAGCTTCCATCACATGCCCATGATTGAGTGGACCAGACACTCGATCACATGTCTGCGCGTTGCCCTTCAACAATTTCATAGAGGAGACCGGATCCTGTCAACGACACATTACACACATATTCATGGATGACCTTGAGCAGTTGGAGGTGCTCTCGCTTGTCTCAAAAGTTACTTCAGAGATCAGCAACCACTTGGGCATATCCGACAAGACCATTGCGGAGTATGTTATTGCGGAGCATGCGAAATGTGATTCAATAAAGGACTTCCAGGCGAAGCTGGACGAATACGAGTTCCCAAGCACTCTGACGGGAAGCATTGATCGGTTGATCAAGACCTTGCATCCGCGCTACAGAAATGGCGCTTCAAAGGGTCAACATAGCGGTGATGTCAAGGAAGACAAGAGTAAAAAGTTCAAGGGTTTAGCACTTCCTGACAAAGAGCCGGCGTTCGAAGAAGATGGTTTGGATGAAACATTTGCGTTACTGGAGAGCATGGCAGGGCCGCCCAAGACGTTGACGACTGGTCGAAAGAGAAGCGTTAGCCCGGTGGGTCGCGATGAGTCAGGGGACAAGCGAGATCATAAGCGCTCGAGACGTTCACGGTCGCGAAGTCCGAAGAGGTCGAATAATGATTTCGTCTTCGAAGACGAATTTGGGCGAACACGATCATATCGACCTGGCGACCGGGATCGGGACGATAGGAAGGCGCACCGCAGGGACAGAAGAGATCACTTGGATCAGCCTCCTGAACCTGAATACGACGAGCAACCCATACTTTATAAGGTGTACGACGGGAGAGTGACAGGAGTGAAGGACTTCGGAGTCTTTGTCAACTTGAAGCACGTGAAGGGCAAAGTAGATGGCTTAGTACACGTCAGTGCGATGGCAGATTACAAAGTCAATCATCCGAGCGAACTGGTGGGGAAGGATCAACCCGTCAAGGTCAAAGTAATGAAAGTGCAGGACAAGCGAATCAGTCTCAGTATGGCAGAGGTAGATCAGGTCACTGGACAAGACTTGAATCCGAGCAGGCGAATGAATGGTGCTACTGGGGCAAACGCGGTCGGTCTGAACGGATCTGATATTATGAGCGGATCAGTGGCATCGGGAGTGCCGATTGTCGAAGGACCAGGGATTGGCAAGCGCCAGCGAAAGCGGATGACTAGTCCTGAGCGGTGGGAAATACGACAGCTGATCGCGTCAGGTGTCATAAAGGCCGCAGACTTCCCTGATATCGATGAAGACTACAATGCTGCCGTGAACGGCGAGCAAATCGAAGAGGAGGAGGACATCGACATCGAGGTCAGGGAGGACGAGCCGCCGTTCCTAGCTGGACAAACTAAGCAATCGTTGGAATTGTCGCCGATCAGGGTCATTAAAGCGCCTGATGGCAGTATGAACAGGGCAGCAATGCAAGGTGATGTCTTGGCGAAAGAACGGAGGGATTTGCGGCAGCAAGAAGCTTCAGATAAAGCGGCAAAAGAAGCCGCGAAGACAGATCTTGGTCAAGAATGGAACGATCCCATGGTAGCAGCCGCGGATCGGCGTTTTGCTTCGGATTTGAGACAACCAAAACAGAATGGCTCTGCGGCCGATGTGCCAGAGTGGAAGAAAATTGCCACAGGTCGTGGCGAGCTTGGCAAGAGAACCTCACTTTCGATGAAAGAGCAGCGTGAGACCCTCCCTGCATTCAAGATGCGGAAGCAGTTTCTGGAGGCTGTCCGCCAGTATCAGCTGCTCATCGTTGTTGGTGACACGGGGTCAGGTAAAACGACACAACTGACACAGTACCTCGCGGAAGATGGTTTCGCCAACAACGGTATGATCGGATGCACGCAACCGCGTCGTGTTGCAGCAATGAGTGTCGCTGCGAGAGTCAGCGATGAAGTAGGGTGCCGGATTGGCGAGGAAGTTGGATACACCATTCGATTCGAAGACAAAACCAGCGACAGAACGAAAATCAAATACATGACTGATGGCATCATGCAGCGTGAGATTCTTCTAGATCCGGAGCTCAATAAATACAGCGTAATCATGCTTGACGAAGCACACGAACGTACTATTGCAACAGACGTACTTTTCGGCCTGCTCAAGAAGACGTTAAAGAAGCGCCCAGATATGAAACTGATTGTCACTTCTGCCACCTTGGATGCTGAGAAGTTCTCGACATATTTCAACGAGTGCCCTATCTTGTCAATTCCTGGTCGCACGTTTCCTGTCGAGATCATGTATTCTCGTGAGCCCGAATCGGACTATTTGGATGCTGCTCTGACCACGATCATGCAAATCCATCTTACGGAACCGCCAGGAGACATTTTGCTTTTCTTGACAGGTAAAGAGGAGATCGACACTTCTTGCGAGATTCTTCACGAACGCATGAAAGCACTGGGCCCTGCTGTGCCCGAGCTAGTCATCCTACCCATATACGGCGCGTTGCCATCTGAGATTGCCAGTCGCATCTTCGATCCTGCAGCCGCTGGCAGCCGTAAAGTTGTCATTGCCACCAATATTGCAGAGACTTCGATTACTATCGATGGCATCTATTTCGTCGTGGACCCGGGCTTCGTCAAGCAGACTGCTTACGACGCCAAGCTGGGCATGGATCGCCTGCAAGTGACACCCATCTCTCAAGCTCAAGCGAAACAACGAGCCGGTCGAGCCGGACGAACTGGACCTGGCAAGTGCTTCAGGCTGTATACAGAAGCAGCGTTCCAGAGCGAGATGCTCCCGACTACAATTCCGGAAATCCAGCGACAAAATCTGGCCAACACAATTCTCATGCTGAAGGCTATGGGAATTAACGACCTCTTGGGCTTTGACTTTATGGATCCGCCACCCACCAATACCATGTTAACTGCATTGGAAGAATTATATGCTCTGTCTGCGCTCGATGATGAAGGTCTCCTGACCCGCCTAGGTCGACGCATGGCAGATTTCCCAATGGAACCAGCTCTTGCCAAGTCACTCATCATGTCTGTCGATCTAGGCTGCTCGGATGAGATGCTCAGTATCGTCGCCATGATCTCCGCCGTTCAAACCGTTTTCCATCGCCCAAAAGAAAAGCAACAGCAAGCCGACCAGAAGAAATCTCGCTTTCACGATCCTGCTGGGGACCATCTCACCCTCCTTAATGTCTACAACGGATGGAAGAACAACGGCCGCAGCGACCCGTGGTGTTTCGAAAACTTCATCCAACCGCGGTCCATCAAACGCGCGGAAGATGTCCGCAAGCAGCTCGTGCAGATCCTGGAGCGCCATAGACTGCGCGTCGTCTCGTGTGGCCGAGACACTACTCGTGTGCGCCAGGCTCTCTGTTCAGGCTTCTTCCGCAACAGCGCCCGCAAGGATCCGCAGGAAGGATACAAGACGCTTGTCGAAGGCACGCCTGTCTATCTCCACCCGGCATCTGCTCTGTTCGGCAAGGCTGCTGAGCACGTTATCTATCACTCGCTAGTCGAGACAACGCGAGAGTACATGAACAACGTCACCTCTATCGAGCCGAAATGGCTGGTTGAAGCCGCGCCAACGTTCTTCAAGGTCGCAGGTGGGCAAGGCGAGTTGAGCAAACGCAAGAAGGCTGAGAGGATCGCGCCGCTGCATAATCGGTTTGCGGGAGAGGATGATTGGAGGTTGAGTGCACAGCGGCAGAAAGGTCGTGGAGGTGGTGGAACCTGGGGTTAGTGCTCGATGGCTGTATCCGATGTATAGTGTTGGAAATACCATCGCAAGACTGCTTGATGTGAACTTCCTCCCCTGTGACAGACTATGAGTTGATTCAGTCTCTTTGATTCCCCTTGTAGCGGCGCTTCTCCCAAGGCCAGGGGTATTGCTGTAGCGGAAAGTATGTTTTGCGGATAACTCAACCATCTCCGGATGGACTGTGTACAACATTCATTGATGTGCTGAGTATGCCTAGCGTGATCCGTAATGACGTTTCTTCGTGATGTTCTCACTCGGCGAAGCGCGTTGCGATGAGCTGATCGATTTGAGCTTCAATGTTTTTGAGGCCTTTGGTCACGTTCTCGTCCGGGCCCGATCCTGGAGTCCATGTAGCGTGGGCAAAGTCAATCATCTTTACTATGCAAGGAACCGGATCGTCTTCTTCCTCGTCATCCTCGTCGCCGTATGTCCCATCGTCAGGCTCTGCCTGCTCACCCTGGCTGGTCTCGCCTGACACTGGGTTCTGCTCAGCAACCGTCTCGCCTTTCGACTGCTGTGCAATCAGCATCTTCAATGCATCCGCATCCCCTTCATACACAACCAACACACTCGCACTAAACATCATGGACTCCGCCCGCTCCAACACGCTGCGGATGCTCGCGATCTCCGCCTCAATCGCACGCAAAACACCCGCCGCATCTTCGCGCGCAAGAGAAGTCTGCAACGGGGCGAAGAACGTTGCTAACCCATCACGCACCGTCTCGGCATTAAAGGTGCGACCGTAGAACTTGTCATACACGTCCAGTGATTCGCCGTTCCAGACCTTCATGCCCGCGATCCGGAAGTTCAAGCTGCCGCTCGTTGTCTCGGCGGCGACTTTATCGAGACGCTCAGCTTTCTCGGCGCGCGTGCCATCAGCATACAGCCGGGCGCCGAGCTTGATGTCCAGAACGCTGGGATGCGTGAAGCCGTACTCTAGGTTCTCGAGGACGATGGCTGTTTGGGAGGCGATTTTGGCGCCGTAAAGCTTTGGTTGCTGTTGCGATTGCTCCTGCTGTTGTTTTTGTGCTTGAGCTGTAATTCCTTGTTCAACAGTCCCTTCGAGAACTGCAGCAGGAGCACCGAGTTGTAAAGTGCCTAGAAAGATTGGCATATGTTCTGCAAAGTCCGGGTGCTCGATCAAGGTCTGTTGGTAGAAACTCAGCTCGGCGTCTGTACAAGGTTTGATGATGAGTTCGCCAGACTCATCCGAGAGCACACCGTCGTGGCCTGCGGCTGCATTCTCAAACGTTTTTAATGTCGAGGCATCCAGAAGCAGCTGTGATTGTGACATTGTTCGGTACACGCGTAGTCGGGCTGATGTTGTTCTATGAGGAAGTG